>JAQGBY010003530.1:0-19011 GCA_034698785.1 Mycogona germanica | reverse complement strand
GATGGCATAAGGCCCTAAACTGGGGAGATATTGGGAGCGCGATTTGCAGGAGCGTGGACGCAGCAGTGTGACCAGTTGACCTTCCCCCTTGCCAGGCCTCTTGTGTCTGGATTTCGTAAAGTCAACTAGCGCGCGCACCATTCATTACATATTCCCACCAACCCCTCTCTCCATATTTCTTTCTCTCTCTTTATTATTTTTTCCAAAAAAAAATATTTGCTCGTCTAACGTCTACGCATGAATGTCAGAGGTTCCCAACTCAGGGCACCCATTTGAAATCTGTGGCATTTACATACCACATTCATTACCTTCTGGGACCAAAACTTTGCATAAAACGTACCTTTTCCTAGATTTTCGTGGAACCTTTTACTAATTTCCACCCAAATTTGAAGTAGTGTACATCTACATGTATATTAGAATCAAGAAAGTTTGTCATTATGTGCCCCTCATAGTGTCTAAGCACCAAGAGGGGTACAGAAACTCCTATTGTGATATACACTTCACTAACTTTTTTAATAATCGTTCTGCCTTGGTGTTTACTTGCCAACGGCTGAGCGAAATTGAATAAAATTTAAGCTGTAGATAGTTCTGCAAATTTGTATTAGAGAGCAAGTTATTTGAGGTCTCGATTTTGAATATTTCTCTAGATATCGGTCGTTGAAGTTTAAGCATTGCCTACCCTTTGTCGGAAAATTCAAATATGACGTCTCCACTTGACGAAACTTCTTAAAAATACTATTTTTTTAAAAACTAATAGCCTCCGTCACCAACAAATTTTCTTCATGAGATTTTTCATATTTTTAATTGTGTCTTTCGTTTCTATTTATTAGTAGTTTAGTTAAATGTGTCTTGTTCATTTTGTTGGAACTTCCTGCAGCAAGCCACTGGGAGTTGGCAGCCCCATTTCGAACCCCAGAACCCTTTATCATTTTTTTGTTTTTCGAAACTTGACCGTGATTATGTCTCCCTGCATTCAACGAGGATCTCTAGATATCTGCGAGATCACTTTTCGTTGTGTCGTTGAGCCGACGTTGAGTTTCAACCAATTAATGCGTATTCACGGATTGTCGTATTGTGTGCAAAATCTACCTTTTTATAATGTGTCTGGCTAATGCCATATATTATGCACTGTGTGTGTGTGTAGAAACACGCATTGGAAAAAGTTGTGGTCGTATTGTTTGGTCGCTGAGAATTTATGGAAAAGGGATCTCTGACTTCTTAATATTAATGCACATCAGCAGACCTTAGCGAGAAATTACTTCCAAGAAAACGAGAAAACAATTATTTTTTAAATTATATTTTTGCCGTATAGAGCTCAAGACAAGACTATCCGAGTGATGTAAGCAATAAATCGGAAACATGATATGTGTTCTCTTTTTAATTTTTTTTTTAAATCCAACTTGTTTGTAAGCAAACTAAAAAAATTCTATTAAAAAAATGCAAATTTCATCATTAAGAATGCAGATGTGGACTTATTTTTATTGAAATAAATCGTTGGTAAGCAAGTTCCAGCATCATCAAAAAACAATCTCAAGATATGAGATTGTGCACAAGCAAATATTTTATAAATAAATTAGCTAGATCAAAATATTGTAATGTCTAAAACTCCCCCCCCCCCTACACACACACGAAGATTCCTAATTCCTAAAATTTGCTGTTTCAATTTGTCTCGCCGATCAACGCAAATGGTGTTAATTTCAAGCATCTTGATATGATGAACCCAGCCATCTCCATTTCCCCCAATTTTAAAGAGTTACGTATTCTCTACATGCAAGATGTTCGTGAGCTGCGACAATCGCAGCGAATAGATTTCATACATGCACCCACCCTTTGAATTATTTTTCCCAATCCTTGCTGATGATATTTTTACTCATACGTGGAAAGAATGGAACGACTTACACTATTTCATCTTAGTACTCAAATTTCCAAATATTTAGATCTTCAACTATTCAGCAATCTTTTTATCTTTTAACTATTTTTTTTCTGTTACTACTTAGCAGTGTTTTTTGGTAGTTTTGTAATTTCAGTTCATTATATATATATATATGACTAACCTGGTTAATCGCTTACCTCATATTCTCGAAAGATGCGAGTGCGCAAAGTTTATAAAATAAACGCGTTCGTAATTACTGCCCAATGTTTTTTACTCATTTTATAACACTCATCAAAAATGAAAAAAAAATTAAGGTCATTTACAGGATAAACATAATCCAACAAATTTATTAATAAAAATATTGTTCTTACCGTAACAGTTTATACCGTTGTCTTCGCGAAACGTTCTCCATTGTCACGCCTTTCGGTAGACACTTTGCAGTTCTCGTTGAGTCGATTTTGGATCACTTTGCTGCAATATTTTCTGTTCCGTTTTCCCAAGTGTTTGATCTTGATGAAATGTCGTTATTTTTCTCCAATGTTGCACAAAAATAAACGTTTGGAAGAAATGCGAAATCAACGCAGGAGCACACTGCACTACAAAAGTTTTAAAAAGGCGCTCATTGTTCCGACGAAGTTGAACAAACTAAAAGTGTGTTTATCGATCGGTTCGTTTTGAAAACAATGATGAAACTAATTTTTTCTATCAATTCCGAAATGTTTTTTTTCTCTTTCCTTCTGTTCGATTTGTTGAACAAAAAAAATCAACTTTGTTTGATCGCTCCTCTTGTTGGACGAACCCAACTTTCCCTGTCAATCCTTCAGCATCACCTGACACGAGAGAGGACTACGGGCACACGCGTGTGTTCGACACGCGGGAAAAATTGAACGGTGATCCCGCCGGTGAGTCGACGGAACACGCGCCGTCAAAAACAGTAGCCAATTTTACAGTGTGCGCTGTGAAGTAGTCCAAATGAGAGAGATTATATGGTGGCGGTGGCGTTGATGGTGGTGGTGGTGGTTGACGCTCGTGCGCGCGGGCTCTGCCCTCAAACTTTCACGAGCTATGCCTTTTGAGACAACTTTCTTCTTCGGGAAGACGTTGTATGCTTCAACGACGACGGGGGCAAACACAGCCGACCTCCTCTCTCGCGCGCGCCTACTCCTTCTTCGTCTCCCCCTTCCCCTTATTTTCTCATTTGCTCACAGGGTGCGGCGCCCACAACTTTCCCTCTCTCTCTCAAGCTCTGATAATTTCCCGCCGTTCGATTTTGTTATGACCAGCTTCTTATTGCTCATATCTTTCTCGAACATCTCCTGTTTGGGAAAAAAATGTTTCCGTAGTTTGTTGTCGATCTGAACGGGTGATGGATTTGAAAGGTCCCGTCGAGCTTTTTCCATTTGAATTTCGAATTTTGTTCGACTTTCGACCTAAATCACGATCACGATATTAGCCATTTTTTCACAAAAAAGGAAAAATAATTTTAAAATTCAATACATTTTGGGGATGGTTTGTTGATTAAATGTATGTACCGAATGATTTTTAAAAATCGTGATACATTCAATTAAATATAGGACTCTGGCCATTTGGTAGAGGAAAAAAATTCAAAATTTCAGGAAATAATTACTCCTCCAATTGAAATTGTTTAAAATGTTTATTACCACGTCTTTCGACTGACGTATCGTCCGTATGTGATATACATGACCTAAGAAATCCGTCGAAGCACTAATTTCCTAAAAAATCACAAGAGGGGGATTTTATGTGACTTTTAAATTTATCAGCAGAAGAACATTCACCATGGACGATAAATGTCCAAAACATGGTGAATTTAAATTTTGTCGGCGAATAACTAACTGTTTTCGCAAACTGTCGTTTTGAACTGGGTTTTGGGCAAGTCTTCTCGGAAATGCGAATGACCACAAAAATTTTATCACATACTGCTAAAGTTCAATGTGGGCATGTATTCACCGTTTCGACTGAACTAGTCATTAATTGCTGAAAAATTGCCCAGGCTTACGATTGATTGCGTCATATCAACTTGAACTGTAGACTTCTTGTCTTCACGTAGGATGCGGATACGTCTACTACAGGTTTCCAATAAATATGAAAGGACTCTGGAACTATCAAGACTGGTTGACGTATGCCGTACTTGCTAATCACAGCCTCTTGGCGTTTCGTAACTACATCTTTAGTTACATCTAAATATGTAGCAATAAATAAATTACTGTTCGTGAATTACACCCCTCATACTCCGAATTTTAAGTTATTCATCCATTTTTGGTTGTACTAATTTTTATAAATGACTAACATTTTATTTTTGATGCTTTGGTCGGGTCTAGTAATAATTTTAAATGTTATAAACGTAATAAGATTATACATTTTTTTTTATAAGTTTCAATTAACCAAATGTGGAAAAATGCTTTTCTTTCAAGTTTTGGGAGTAGAAATAATTGTGCTTAATAGGATATTATGTGAATCTTGTTGAAAATATTTTAATAACGACAAGCTGTTGTATTCCTCAGAAATGACTGTTCCTTAAAAAAATTCCCTTTGGGTGCATTTGCGCAGTCCCACCTAGTGGCGCCATTGTAACCGAAAAGCAATAACTACCGATTAACCAATTCATTTTTCAATCGACATCAACCAATGGCACGGATTTAAAATCTCAAATTATTTAAACAGTGAATCTCAATAATCACACAATAAAGACACAAGATTAGTTATTCGAAACGATTTAAGCAAATATTTCAAACGCAATTACAATACATTTATTTTGCTAAATCGACTCATTTCGGGGGTCCGCGTCCGGCCTGGGGTCCACCACCACCACCACCACCACCTCCTCCTCCTCCACCGCCGCCACCTCCTCCTCCTCCGCCGCCGCCACCACCACCACCTCCACGGTTTGGTCCATCCTGGAATTAAGGCAAACAAACAAATTGTATTACATACACAACAGAAGTCTTAACCCCTAAAAATTCTGATTTTTATTCGGAGCCACCATAATACGATGCACCTTCGCCGCACGAATCTATGTTTAGGAGACCGGGCCTCACGCAATTCTGACACTTACACCAACACCTCGGGGGAACCTCGGCGGCGGCGTGCGGTCCTTTCGGGATTCCTTGGACCTGTTGCGCACGACCTTGGAGTGGATGGCGCAAGACACGCAGTAGTGGAGCTTGGCATATAGCTTAGGCAGAGCGTACGCTGAAAAGATTTTATGTTAAAACGCCCAGTTAGGACAACAGAAACTCACAGCGGTTGAACACCTGCAACAGGCTAAAAGTTACTATAATGTGCTTTGAAATCGGGCAATTCCTTAATATTTTGTTGAACTAAATTGGAGGCGATGCCAGTATGCATCTGAGCAACACCTAAAGGGTTAGAAGTAGGCAGGGCTATACTTACTGTCGTATACGCTGGCATCGGTGATGTCCCTGACGGCGGCGGCCTCCACGATGTTACGAATGACGAACTTCTTGATCGCCTTGTCCTTAGGCACGCATCGAGCGCAATTGGTGCAACGGACAGGGTTCACATGGCCCCTACCGTGCTTGCTGCGCCCGTTATTCCTTCGTTTGCTGGTCTGAAAAAAAATTAAGAAACACAATATTTAAAGTTGACATTTTTATGACAAATGTAATTCTCTGTTGGTCTATACGGTTGGTCTAATAAACTAATGGCAGTTAAATTACAATTGGTACTAATGGCAGTTAAATAACATGAAATATTTGTTTGCATTGGGGGCGATAAACCATTAACGTTCACAATTATTTTTAATAATTAAGAAAGGATGAAGGTTTTTTTTTGTTTCCATCAACTACAGGTCTTACGTCCCCCTCATAGTGCTTAGGCACTGTGCGAGGGGGAACGACCAGTACCCCGGGATCGAAACTTTCGAGAGCCCGCGCCGGGAATTGAACCCGGGACCGCCGAGCCACAGCCAGTAGCAATACCGACTGGGCTACGACGAGTCGTAATTTTTTTCATTCCACTTCTTGACTTCATCCCTTTGTTTAACCAAACATATTTGATTTTGGGGTTAAAATCAAGACACATTGAACCGGCGTGGCCATCATTCGGGTTACGTCTAAACGCCAGACTGAATCTAATTAAAATGCTTCTAAATACGGTAGAACCAAGGCAAAGAAAACTAGGCCTCTCCGATGCTTTTGTCCATCTATTTTTATTGTGCCTGGTTATGCAGGTTCACGTTGACCCCGCAAAGCCAGTGACGTGGATTCATGAAGCTGAGAAAGGTAAAGATGGTGGCTTTTGACTATGCCTAAATTAAGCCTAACGCACACGAACACATGTCGAGTAGGCCTAATTCGTGTTGCGTCCTCAACATCAGAAAGGTCACAGAAATTTAATTTCGGATGCATACGAGAATCCCCGATTTCCCTTTACCACATTTCCATCGAATTTTTTTGCCATTAATATAATAGATTCCATATAAATTATTACAAACTCACCATTTTTGTGTTAGCGCAACGAAAACGTCCACGCTAAAACCGGAAAAGAAATAATGGATTTTTCACTGATGCTTCGCGGACGAATACAAGGGCCACCTAGTTTGCACAGCGATCCATGTCGTTCGCCGATTTTTTTCGGAAATCAACGCCGTCTATCGACAAGAGGGGAGAACTACGAAACGCAGAGCCGCCAGTACTGCCGTCTAGCGGTTATTGGGAAACTACGAAGCGGAGAGTCACCGACAATAGACGGCGAAGCACTCGTCGTTTTGTCTCCTGTAACTTTCGTCGATAGACGGCGGTTCTGCGCTTCGTAGTTTCCTCGCTTGTCGATAGACGGCGTTGACTTCCGATTAATCTGCGAACGCCGTGAATCGGTGTGCAAATTTGGACTCCCTTGCTGTTGATGCAGTTTCGTAATCACTTTTAAAGAGATCAAGAGGTAGAGACCTTAAGGAATGGATATTATTTGTGCCAATCATTTCAAACATTTGCCCACAACATGTCATAAATATGAATTCCTTATGGGCTTTAAGAAAGTTAAAAGTAGAATAAACCAAAATCGAATACCTTATTTGTAAATTATATAGAATTTTATCATTTCTAAAATGGTCAATAATTATGATGATCAACCCATAATCTAACCATTAGTCTCTGGTAAGATTAACGTAATTTTTTTTAAAACAATATTATCTCATAAATCCGCTATCACAATCAATAAAAATGTTGTTTATTCATAAAAAATCAAATGCGTAAAGTTATTTGCTTAATTTACGAAGTGCTACGACATTGTTTAAAGAGCTCTATTTTTCTTGTAAACGCGTAGGAATCTTGTCGGTCAGCCAATCAAACGGCGTCCAAGCAATTGACATGAGTGTTAATCTGAATCATACATGGGGTGCAATACAAATTTGGCTGTCCAAAAGGAAATTACTTTTCCTGTACAAGTAAGTCTTTGTTCTGTAAAATATATGCGTTTTTGATTTTCAACGCAACCCACTGCAAACCTCGCTAAGAAATAAATTGGACGAGGAGCGGCAGCCATTTTGTTCAACAATCTGCGTTGTGTGGTACCACGTGTGGTAAACTTTGAAGTTGATGTAATTATTTCGATTTTGCCCTAAAAAATACTTCAAATTGAAAGCGATCAACAATGAAGCACAGCAAAAAGCATGCCACCAAAGAGGAGGGTAACGACACTCTCGATCAAACCACTGAGGCTGAGCCGAAGGAGTCGTACGAAGAGAAACTGCAATTTGTCAACAAGATTGCAAAGCCCATGGCGCCCAAGTCCCTGTCTAAAAAACTATACAAACTCATCAAAAAAGCCTCACAACAGAAGGGCAACCTGCGGAGCGGCATAAAGAACGTCCAAAAGTTCATCAGAAAAGGAGAACGAGGGTAAGAATTTTGTCTTTTTGTGGAACTGCAACTTTACCAACTGGCGGCACACATTTAATTGCATGGACGTTTTCTGGCTTATCCAGTATTCTGGTTTGGACCTAGTTCCCGTTTGAAATTTTTACAATATCCAAACGTTACTGCCGAGAGCTAGCAGAGACAATTAAAGTCAACTAACGGCATTCAAAAGCCAACATTTGGATGACCAAATTTTGCAAATGTTTAAACTTTGAGGCATTTTTAATCTATTTGTTACATGTGATCGTATAAAAGTGATACCAATTTTTTTTTCCGGCTACAGGATCGTCATTTTCGCCGGAGACATTACGCCGATTGAGATCATGTGCCACATTCCTGCTGTCTGCGAAGATCTTAACATACCATACTGTTACACCCCCTCAAAGGTGGCCATCGGCAAAGCGATGGGCGTCAAGCGACAGACTCTCACCGTCATGATCAAGGAACATGATGAGTTCGCCGACCTCTACAAGACCTGTTCGGAGCAGATTTCCGAATTACCCATGGATTTTCTGTGAAACGTTTGTCGCCTAGTCTTGTTTTTCAATTAAAATTGTCTTTTGTCAACACAGTTAAACAGTGAAGTTTCGTGATTCTTTTAGGTGTGTGTTGTGTGCCGTCAAGTCGTTTCCGACCTCTGGTGACCAAAAAAGCTGTCCATTGTTTCTGATCTGTTGCTTCTCGTAGTTGCTGGAGGTTTAGTCCTAACTTCATCCATCCATTTAGTGAACGGTCTTCCTCTGTTTCTGCTGCCCTCGACTTTTCCATACAGCCATCCTTCTGCATGACATTTCCAAAGTAGGACGATCACTGACTGCCTAGCCCACCAGAGCTGAAAAGTTTAGGTAGCTGTACACAATTTTAAACAAATTTAAAACAGTTTTTCATGGATATGTGGCACTATCAAGATCAGTTAGTATACGTATTTGTCAATCCCACGTAGCTGCGTCTGCGTATTGGAAAAATGATTTACTTTAACGTGAATTAAATTACTAAGTTATTCATCTCTTAAGCTATTTGGAAAGTTAGTGCGTATGACCGAATTCCGTGATGTCGTGGTGAAGCGAGTTAATGTTGATCGTGGAACCTGAAAGCAATAATTTTAATCGTGAATATTTTTTTACTAGCTATGATAAACAGTCGATTAGTCCGAAAGTAAAACAATGAACACTTATCTGTCCGGTTGATTAAAGTTTCTTCCTATCGAGCATTATTAGAGTTTAATTTGTGATCTTAAACTTGTTTGCAAAAAATGTCTATCTGTCTTTGCGTTTATTTCATCAGAAGGCGAAAAAGACTAACATAATTGCTTTAGTAGAAGGGTCGCACATTTAAGGGCGGGTCACAGTTCGAAGATTACTGATTTGGTGTTCCTTGATTGTCCAAATGTTATGTTTCGTGGGGAAATTCGAGTCGCGTGAAATATTTTTTGCCGCTTGAAAAAAGAGTTGTCACCCCGAATCTAAACGCACCCAATTTGAAATTTCCCCCGTTCAGCAGGCGCGAGATCGCCACTGAATTACCTCTGGATTGAAGTGGTTGTGTTTGTCATTCGGATATGCCCATGCCCAGAATCACATTAAAGCAATGGCAAACTTACTCCGAATGTCATGACTGCCCCAGTTGAACGCGGATCTATGGAAATCGCGTGCAATTGAGTCATGCTGAAAGAGTTGGTGAACAATGGAACGTGTCTTATAAAATGGAGGTCGTGCAAAGTTTGTATTGGCGATAACAGCCTGTGGCACATATTTCAAATAAGTTTATTATGTCAGCGATTGAATTGGATCAAGATATCATCAGATGTCAGCAATCACCATCAGAGGAAGGTAATTATCTCGTCTGTGGGTCCTCTATTACTGCGTGGGAGCTGTTCACCTGTGATTTTGGGTCCTTGACCCAAGCAGGGCAAGGGTGACCTCGCCTCCTAATTCAATTGGGGTTAAAATACCCCCTGAAAAAGTTAGGAAACTTAGCAAATTCTATTGTTGATTTTATTGTTGTTAATTTTATTAGTAATCAAAATATGTGAAAGAAACGACAGAATGTTCAGTAGAACATGAAAAATTAATTCGTCCTAACAGCCTCACGCTCATGCTTCCACATTAAAGGTTAGGGGGCGTAAAGTTCAATATACATGTACAACAGTGCATCAACTTAATTGTTAAAAGCCCACACATTTCTGGAAACTTGTGATAAAACAGTGCCAATGGTGAATGCTTTTTTTTTTGGCGAGAAATGATAATTAGTTTAATTTCCAATAACTCACAAGAATGGTACATGTATGTTTTGTTGTGTAGGCTCAAATATATGTAATTTCATAATGGCAGCATCATCAAATAAGGTTTTAAAAAAGTGTGCTTTTTTCCTTCACGTCTAGGCATTATTTATAGTCCACACGCATTTATTCTATTCACTCTTCCATCATGTACCAAGACTATAACGACAGCCAGGACGAGTCTGACTCAACCGCAAACACAGTCACTGACAGGGACTCGTCGGAACCACTTGACACATCAATAGAGAGGGAAGAGCCGCCGTTAATTGTTACCTGTAAGGATCGGTGAGCTGAAATTGGGTTCTGTTTATTATGCTACAAAAGTTTTTCATTTTATTATAGCTGTTCTACGTACGGTATAAAAGAAATGATTTTTATGAGTGACATTTTAATTTTTGTCGTGTAAAATTAATGTCATTTAAGGTAGTTGTGTGCTTGAATCCCAAATGGCTTGTAACTTCTAACGCAAAAAAGAAAACCAGTCATAACTTGTTCAAAAAATATTTCTTATCGCCCGCATCATGTTGGGAATTTTCAGGTGGAATGGCGTATTCCTTATTTTCATATATATGGGCATTGCCGGATCAGTACCTTGGAACTTTTTTATTAATGCGGAAGGGGTAAGTTCTGTTAAAATATCTAATTTTCACTGACCTATCCAATTTTCACTGTATGATAATGAAAAATTAAGACTGAACTTTTGCCAAGTTCACTTTAATTTTTTAATCGATCGTTTGTGCTCACTTTAGTATTGGCAGTACAAGTTTCGCGATGTTAATAACACCGACAATGATCCCAGTAAACGGACAAGCCTGCAGACCAATTTCGCCGGATATTTGGGCATCGTTTCCATGGTTTTTGGAACTATTGGATTCATAGCTTGCACATTTGCCAGTACAAGGTAAATCAAAACATTAGTTGTCAATTCATAAATATGCTTGTCTAATTTAGATTCGTGAACTTGTACGACGTGGGGCATTTCAGTTTAGCGTTCTATCTTCAAGTCTTAAATAATCGACTTAATCAGTTTTTGTAGTCCCTCGACTTCATTCTGAATTCAGTTGTTATTTTATTTTTAAACTATTGGATCCTGCGATTGACTTTTATGCTTTAATAATAAATGAGCATTTTTATATCTTGCTATTTTAGATGTTCGATCCATTCCAGAATTGTTGTACCAGTAGTTTGCGTGGTGGCCTTACTCGGTGTCACCGTTGCATTAGTCGACATAGACACTGATAACTGTAAGTTTTAATGAGTTTTTTCTTTAGTGATTTTGTCTCCGATTTCCTCTTCCGAAATTTTAAATGATTTTATCAGATTGATTGTTTTCTGCAACTTAGAAATGAAATATTTTTGAACTTGATGCATGTTTTTTCTTCCAAAGGGCAAGTCGCATTTTGCGTTATCACGCTGGCCTGTGCAGCCGCCATGAACGGTATTTATTTTTTCACTTGCCTCTATCTTTGCGTTGCCGAATTATTGTTTGGTTGAGCAGGGCCATTTTCATGCTATCAAATCTTTCGTTTCCTTAAGGTTTGACTGCGTTTTTCCAAGCCAGTGCGTTCGGGATTGCAGGATTGCTGCATCGGAGATTGCTAAAAGCCATGATGGTCGGCCAGGTATGCAATTTGTGAAATGAAATTCTTTTTAGATGTGAGACTAGTGTCTGAGGTTCGTTCTTAGATAAATTTACTGTCATTTTATTCGTCATATTCGTTAGTTAATAGTTACAATAGAAGAATGTCTTTCAACAACATTAGTAAATACCTGTGATTGTTTCGTGCTTGTTAATGGTGCACTTTGTTGGCAATATTATACTCATTAGAAACCCTGTTAGCCTGATCTTGAATGGAGGGAATTTTCGGCCAAAGCGCAGCCATGTGTTAAAGATCATTCTCCCATTGAATAAATAGTTTGATTTTTTTTCTCACTTTTATAGGCTCTCAGTGGCATTATTGCCAGTTTGGCAAAAATCTTTTCGATCATCGTTGATACAGCGGAAACCACTTCGGCTACATATTATTTTGTCATATCGCTGACCATGATGGTGCTCTGCGTTGTTCTGTATCTCCTGCTCTTAAAAACTGTATATTATAGGTTTCATGTGGCAAGGGTGTCTCGTAAGTTATCCATCAATTCAATTACATAACCTTTCGTAGTTTTCACATATTCCTTGAATGAAATTCGTTACCCTACACAGCGCTGCACGATTACATAGAAATCTTGTTTCTAAATAAACTTCAGGTTTTCGGTTGGCTCGCATTAATGATGCGTCGTTGCCAAAAGATCAAAATGTCCTGTGGACAGTTACTAAAGTGGTAGGTCTCATTTTAGTGAATTATATTTTAATATCCAAATCAAAAGGTTAATCGATTGTTTCCATTTTTCTTTAAGAATTGTCATTTATTCCATTTATTCTAATTGCAGATTAAAATATACGCGCTGTCAGTGATTTTTGTGTTCATCACGACGCTAGCAGTTTTCCCTGCCGTTGCTTCGCTGGTGGTATCAGTCGACAGGCATTCAAAGTCTCCATGGTCAGGTACGAATGTCTCTCCCATGACTTAGAAAATATTTTTCGCTTGTTTTTGTAGCAAAGCATTTCTAGTAGTAAATTTTTGATGGGCTAGAAAATTGTTTAGTTTAGCCACTGACAAATTTTTGTTATGCTCATTAACATGAAGTGAATGGAATGAATGGTCGTAGCCCAGTCGTATGGCGAGTGACTGGCTCGGCGGTCCCGGGTTCAATTCCTGACGCGGGCTCTGCACTGGTCGTGCCCCTCGTATAGTGCCTAAGCACCATGAGGGGAACATAACGCCTGTTTTGCGGTTGACTACAGTTGAATATGAATAATTAATGGTGTCAATTATTTTTTAGGAAAGTTCTTTTCACCGTTCACTTGTTTTCTGCTGTACAACGTTGGGGACTTTTGTGGACGCTGCGTTGGAGGGTTTGTGCCAATTGTACGTATACACACTAGATTGTCTTGCCACTCAAAACTTTGATAAACATTTCATGTGTCATGTGGTTGGTGGTCTTTATTGGCGGTTGGAGTGTCACAAATTATTAATTCACCATGATTCTGTATGTTTGTCATTCGCCAAATTCACAGTGAGTTGCCCTTATCGTTCCTTTCTATTTGCCAGCCTCCTACTCGGAAAATGTTAATTCTTTTCATCTCGGTTGCGAGGCTCGTCTACATTCCGTTGGTTCTTCTGTGCAACGCGCAACCGAGGAACAACCTGCCTGTCGTCTTCAACAGCGATTGGGCTTTTATAATTATAGTGGCAACCTTTGCACTATCCAACGGATATTTGGCATCGGTGTGCATGGCAAATGTACCGAAGTGAGTTGACGAAATTCTTTACTTTTTAACTTGGTTTATGTCCATATTGTAGGAAGTAAACTGATATCAGTGATGATTAATGTTTCGTCCCGAAATTATGTTTGAAAATTATGTCTTTGAAGCAGTAATAAGATTTTTTTATGCACTCTGTATGTTGAATAATAAGGTTTATATTATGTAATAATAAGGTAACATGTTTGTTTTCTAGGATTGTAAAGCCGGAGCATCAAGAACCAGCCAGTATACTCATGGCCCTTTTTATGGCGTTAGGTATAACGTTTGGGGCATTACTTTCAAGTCCACTGCTCAAACTCCTATGAAAAACCTGACACATTTGTTACTGATTATTGGTTTTTTTAACACAATGTTTTATGCGTGTAGTATTATTGATACGATTACCACAATTATATAATTAATATTTTAGCAAATATTTATTTTAAGGTCGGCACATCGACAACAATTTTTAAAAGTGAATGTACGTATTAAATTATACATATAGAGTAAAACACCATTTTGGCGATCGAGTCAAAATCCATGAAGTTTTTTCATGTCCTCTTTAAAAATTGTATTTATATGAAAATGTGGCTACAATATAGCCATTGCTAACTTATTTGGACTGATCGAATGATTCAGTTCAGGTGTTTTAAAGTTTGAGATTTTTAATACGACGTGCTTTTGAGCATGGTAAAAAAAATAGAACCTCATGAAGTCGAATGTGTTGGCTAGGAATATGCCACTGTACGTTAGAGCTTTTAAGTTTGTATTTAACGTTTGTCGTTTTTACAAATACGTAGTTGGTTTCTAATGTTTTTAAAACCAACATTAAAATGTTTATTTTTATCAAATATTGTTATGTATTCACGTTGATTGTCGTCACTTGTGCACGCACATGTACAAAATAAATTTGTGCCCAAGATTTTTTTTTTTGTAATTCACTGAAGTGTATAACACAACAGGAGTTTCTGTACCCCTCATGGTGTTTAGGCACTATGGCGAAGGGCACATTTTCACCAGTACCCCGGGATCGAATAATCGAGAGCCCGCGCCGGGAATCGAACCGGGGACCGCCGAACCACAGTCCGTCGCTAAACCAACTGCGCTACGACGAGTCGTACTAAAGATATGGATTTGCAAAGTTTTTCAAAGCAAATCACGATTGAATTTGTGATTCTGACATTTCACAGCACAACAATTTTCAAAATAGTGCATTATACTTTGTGCTAGACTAATTCGATAGTTCTATAATCGTGACAAGCTGCAATCGCTAGAATGAGCCATTCATATTGATCTGCCACTGAAGGCCAATTCTTTATGGACTCTACTTCCACAATATCTATGGTTGTTCAATGGATCAAGTCAGGTTGCGATTATACATCATTGACTGCATGACTAGAGTTAGACATGCCACTTTCGATAACACGGGGCTGCGCCGCCACATATGTACACGTTGACGTCTGTTCTGCCACGCTAATCGCAACCTCAAACTATTTCGCCTAGTTGATATACCTTCCGCTAGATGTCTCTGCCAACCAGTTTAGTTTTTTGTTAGTGCGGCATGTGAACTGTCATCCCTTTGATTTTGGTTCCATGGGTCGAAAGTCGCGCAATGGAACGCATGGAGTGTAGAGGCGATGATCAAGAAAGCCCATAAGCAGACATCGAAACATCACCGCTCCCTGACATTGATTCACCCGACGATTCGTTCTGGAGCTGTGCCAAAAACGGAGATGACCGAAGAATAGGAAGATGCAGACTACGACCAACCGGAAGTGCACATTACCAGTCACCTGATAGTTACCGATTCCCTCCATGCTGGGTCACCAACACCAAGTGATGATCCAGAAGGAAGGGTTAGAAGATAACGGCTATTTGGGGCAGACGGCCAACTGGGACCTGTTGGTTAACAAAATCAAAATGGAGCCCTCCGTTAATGATTTACCTGCAGTGACATGTCACAGTGCCGGTGCCGTTATTAAAGCGGCACTACCGGCTCCGTCATCCTGTGTCCAGCCACGTGCCGGATGCCGCTGCGGCCACTGACAGGCCTGTGGTCGTGAAGCGGAAGGTGGTCCGGAAATGTCCTTGCGATAATTGTGACAAGAGCTACGCGCAAGAGACCCTCCTGATTCGACACTCTGTCGTCCATGAGGAGCACTCGCCGTGCCCGTTTGACTTTCCCGGTCCAACGCCCCAGTTATTTAAAGTGCCATCTCAGAGAGGTACATGTCGTGGACAGATGAATCGATTAATCTACATAACTACATAACATAAACTATCATTGTTATATATTATACTATACTTGCTATACTATCTAGCTTTATGTCTATTTAAAAATATATCCGAATCTGCTTGTGCTTCTGCACTTTCTATTTAACAATGATAGTTTATGTAAACCATTCACTGTGGCGTTTTTAGGGCGCTGCTCGTATTTGCCTGTGATGGTTCTAGCCGTTGCTGCATTCGGCTACGTCAAATAATTTCTCGACAATAGGAGTCACCTCTGTTACCGGTGAAAACCAGTAATGGGCAAAATGGACAGTAATGGGTGTATTACCACATTGCTACGTGCTCCCAGTCCCCTCGTTCGGTTTAGTTTTATCAGTTCTTTCCTTTGGCCGTGCTCATAGTAGCACCGTCGCTTTCAAAAACACACCTGATGAGACTGTAGTGGGACGTTCTCGTTCTTGTGGTGGCCCAGTAAGTAGACGATCAAAATCGTAATTTCTTCAAATTTGTTTTTTCGGTGATTATGACGGAGTGTAAGCGTGGTCAGCCATCGTGGTTCTTACAGATATCGTTCCTTTCGTCGTATTTTTCATGTAACTTTCGGAATATCGTCGCTATACTATCTAGCTTTATGTCTCTATTTAAATTATACACGCATTGAAATTAGATGGAAATAATGCCCTATACACTTTAATCCGTCAGGTACAGGGAGGGAAGACATAAAGACACGAGTTTTCGAACGATAGGACACTCAAACAATTGCACGGTACATAGTTAAATTCGACCAATTTATTTATTTATTATTATTTGTTAAGGGGTATACCGCCTGATTTAACCGCTCAAAGCCCCCCAGGAGGCGACCTGGTAATTTTGCCTAGCCCAGGCTTAGTATAAGCTACCCAGGTAGGGATCTTTAACGTGTACCTGACATCGTACAGCACGGGTCCCACGGCTTTACTTCCATTCCGAAGGAAGGCGCGTTAAGGAATTTCTCTCGCCCGAAAAATTCCGAAGGTGTCGGTCGGAATCGAAACCGCGATCACGGGGTTTCGAGGCGAACGCGCTACCTCTCTGCCACCGACACCTCTTATTCGACCAATAGACGTTCACATTTTCCGGGAACAAAAGCCTGGTGACGTTTGACGTGTGCGGGTAAGGTCTGGAAGGTGACCTCCATCTGCAATATGTAGATAGCTTTTGCAATTGTCAACTAATCCAAAATGTATCGACAATGTAGGTCAATTCTTTTATCCGCGAGAGTTGTGAATAGGGAATAGGAAGAACTTGTTCTATGCACCTGGATACGACTTCCCAGTCCCTCTCTTCGAGGCTCTTTCCTTTTGCTGTGGCATTTTTAGGGCGCTGTTCGTATTTGCCTGTGATGGTTTCTAGCGGTTGCTGCATTCGGCTACGTTAAAAATCCGTAAAGTCGCGCAGATACGACGCGCAGTCTGACAAGAATCAATCGCCTGCTTTTCGGTTGAGCGCCGAATCTGGACTATGTGCCGGGTGTGAAATGGAGTTTTCGGCGGATCCAGATTCGGCGCTCAACCGAAAAGCAGGCGATTCTTGTCAGAGACGGCGCGCTGTATCTGAGCGACTTTACGGTAATTAATGGATGCTTATTTGCGGAATGAGATCTTGACGAATTTCCCGACACTAGGGGTCACATAAAATGGTGCCGAAGCACACCGAGTCAGATAATTGTTAAAGAATAAAGAAGGCTTTTAACAATTTAGATCGTCTACTTGCCACCCAGTAAGTAGACGATCTAAATTGTTAAAAGTTTCAAATTGTTTTCGGTGACTATGATATCCACCATTACTGTAACTGTCTGATTATAGTGCTAGATCTATCCTAGCCTTCTTTATTCTTTAACCAGGGGTCACCTCTGTTACCCGTAAAATCGGTAATGGACGTGCCCTACGGCTGTGTGACCACATGTGCAACGACCTCCCAGTCCCCTCCTTTCGATTTAGTTTTTTTCAGTTCATTCTTTTGGCCTTGCCCAGTAGCACCGTTGTTTTCGAACACCCCAGCTAATGAGATAGAAGTGGGATTCTATCGAAAACGTTCGTGTGGCCCAGTAAGTAGACCATCTAAATCGTAATTTCTTCACATTTATTTTTTCGGTGATTATGACGGAGTGTAGCGTGGTCAGCTATCGAGCTTCTTACAGATATCGTTCCTTTCGTTGTATTTTTTTTTTTAATTCACTGAAGTGTATATCACAACAGCAGGAGTTTCTGTACCCCTCTCAGTGCTTAGGCACTATGTGAGAGGCACATTTTCACCAGTACCCCGGCCAGAGCCGTGCCGGGAATCGAACCCGGGATCACCTAACCACAGTCCGTCGCTTAACAAACTGCGCTACGACGGGTCGTACTTTGTGATTTGATTATTGCGAAACACATGACATCAAACAGAGGTGAATCATTCTCCCAGACGCGGTTGACCATTGGCCGGAGGGACGATCTACCCTCTATTTTAAAGTTTGACATCCCTCTTCCACTTTCCAGCCCGTTTTTCGATTTTACTTGTTTCTTTTTCGTTTGGACGTTAGCAAGAGCACGCCGGTCTCAAATACAACTGACGAGGAGCGTGGTTGCCCTGAAATATATTGTTAGCCAGAGATACGGTAAAAAACTTCCTTTTTGTATTTTTCAATTTATTGGGTATTGACGAAAGTCGTGGGTGTGTTCTTACGTTTGTCATTATGTTTTGCAAATTTTCAAATTCTTTATTTATCTTCGAGAAGATATGTTAAACTTTACATTTATTCTATCTTCATTGCCGATTTCCAAATTGCAGTCCTGCAATCCACCAAAATAATTTATTTTGTGTGAAACAGTTATTGTAATTATTTTGGATCTGAATCATTCGAATAACATCAAGAAATTGCACTGACATGAGGTTAATTCATAATCAGATGATGATTGGACAGAATCTGTATTAAAAAAATAAGTTGTGACTCATCGAATTTAATGTGCCTTGAACAGGGGATGACCACAATTTTACATTTATTACAAAATATGTCATACATAGACATTTATAAGCACAAGAAAACAGTATAAAATAGACGATGAGCTGATGAGGTTCTATCATATGCAAATGAATATAAAGGCTGTAGATGCCATCCACTTAAATGTTAACATGAAGTTACCATTTTTTGGAATTTTATTAGGGTCATTAAAATTGATAGCATGCACTGATTTAATTTGTTTTATCTTAATGAATTATGAGGAAAAACAATAAACAGATTAAATTTTTTAATTGATTTGAATCTTGATATTTTGTCAAATCATGTAAACTCTTGAACTTGAATCTTATGACTTATTTATATTATTTAATCTTTAGGAATAAAGAAAAAGCTTGGCCTGACTGA
>JAQGBY010003529.1:0-19012 GCA_034698785.1 Mycogona germanica | reverse complement strand
GTTTTTCTGCGGTACATAGTTAGTTTTTAAGGCGCTGCCTATATTCTACTATGGTACAGTTAACGATATATCATATTATTTAAGGGCATATTGCTGGCCGTTTGTGGGGGCTAATTGCTGGGACCAGGTCGTTTGCCGGTCACTGGTGTTGGCGACAGGCGACCATGGTTGAGCGTGACACATCATCAGCCGCCCGGATGTTGTCCGTCCAACTGTGTCACGCTTCCATCCCGCTTTGGTGAAGCGCCAGGTGGGTTGCGTCGAGAACCCTGATATTCACGACGCACCCACCGATTGTTGGCGAGTCAACGACACTCGAAAGAAGAGCCACTCGCGGCCCTCAGAGACGCGCTGGCTATATGTGAACGAGCACTGGACAGAGCCATGTAAAATCGATGACGAGCTGGCGAGGCTTCATAAATAGAAATAATAAACTGAATTTTATGAAACGTACTTTAAACATCACCTTTTCATAACATCACCCTTTTACCTTCGTCAAAGCCCAAACTGATTTTGAAAGATTTAGACCTAACCTACAGGCTCACAATAAAGAAGTTACAGTAATAAAGCAAAGTCTCGAAATCTTATTTTTTTCTAAATCTTTGGGTTTTGACGAAGGAATAAGGGGGATGTCTTTTCAAAGTACTTATTGCCTTATGCCTTATTGTTTTCCGAGTGGAGATAAATTTTTAAATAATTACGAGGAAGTAGAGGGGGTTGTTGAACATCAAGAGACGACAAGAGCAAAATAAAATGAAAATTTAGTTTGCACTTGTGAAATGACATCAGAATCACGGTCACTTAACGTTCACTTTTCATAGTTCCAAGTGGACATTGCAGTTGTTGGGTGGTGCGGTTGATAGGACGAGGAGGTGCCTACCTTGAAGATGCTCCGGTTGTCTTCGACCATGGACGGCATGACGGTGAGCGACGGCCGGCGTCGTCCGCTCGTCCCGTAGCCGCTGCTGCTGCCTCCTCCGGACACGTCGGTGGCCGTGCTCTCGGTGGAGGCGTAGCGATTGAGCTGGTGTCGTCTGCCATTGGGCGATCCGTTCAGCTGGACGTGCAGCCGGGAGCGGATCCCCGGACTGCCGCCCACCCCGATCCGGTAGCCGGCAATCCTGTCGCGGGCCGGAAACACGAACGGATTGTCGCGGGCACTGCTGGAGCCCATGTTATCCGGAAGCCAACCCACGCTCCTCGAACGATTGTAAGTGAACTTGCGTTGAGTGTACGCCCGTTCCCCCATCGCGCCTGATAATCGACAATATCTTATCTTCTAGATAGAATTGTCTTAATTGTTCTATGGAGTGGGTGGGGAGGGGTGGGGGTGGGGGGTTGAAAGGAGATAGAAGTCACACCGGTTCGCTGTCAATTAACGCCACTTGGTGGACGACCACCTGGTGCCCTCGTCAGGTAAGGAAACACGATCGAATGTCATGCCGTTGAACCACATGTGGAAGAAAGTTAACCGCGTCTTGCAAGACGTTAACTTGTTTTGTTGCAGGTATCACACTCGTATTAGAAGAAGGAATTACGTGTATTAAATCAGGTGGATCTCGTTTGATCCTTGGTTCGAATCCACGAAGCGCACATTTATCACCGGAGTTTATAGTTTTTTTGGAGATGGTTCCTGATGTTGGTGGTCGTGGCCAGGATGTCCTCCGAAACGTCCGATTTGGAAAACAACTTGATGATGACTCGTGCAGTGTCGTCAATTGTTCTGCTGTTAAATTATGTCTAGTTGCACGTCATTCATTTTAATTTTTACTGATTTTGTTGAAAAATGTTTGAGCGAATTTGCAAATTGAGTTGGAAAAGAGCTGGGTGTGCTGAGTGTTGGCACTCGCGTTAAGGTGTTCTGTCTGATGCGTCTTCGGGTATTGAATTAAGATCGAGTCGGAATCCGAAAATATCAGAAATGATGTCAGTTTGTTTGTCACGATACGCTGAGTTTAGTTGCTAGTTGTTCGTCGTGGTGTAGATCGAATCCGAACGGACGGTGGGGAGGTTTTTCAAAAAAATGATCAGTCACCATACTATTTTTTCCTGCGCCTTATCGTTGCAGCAATGGCAGTGGATGATTGTGAACATCTAATTAGTTCAAGTTCGTCTTATCGGGGGTTCGATTCGATTAAATGCCAACACAGCCGTTTGTTACGTCATTTGTTTCCAGGGTGAGTGTTCGCCTACAATTGATGTGTCTAGTCTACGTTGGATTCTAATTTCAATGACCGATTCCGATCGCGGATGGACTCCTTAGTTGACCGGTTCAGCCGAATTATACGAAACCGTCGCTCGTTCCACTTTCATTTTGAAGACGCGTTGGGATCGGGTCTCTTAGTCTCCGGTCTCCATTGTTGATGGTGATGGGCGATGGTTTTTGATCTTGATTGATCGATAATATGTGGTTGTCTGTTCACATGGTGGCAGTTTCTGAACTGACGATGCTCTCTCTTTAACAGGTGTGAAAAGAAGCGCTCCTTGAGTTATTGGCAGCTGGCGAAAATTTCGCTCGGCCATGACAACGGCAAAATGAAATGGGCAGGTTGCGAACATAGCGTTTCGTTACGACAACGACAGAATGACGTGCGCATGATCATCACGTGTAAACTTGTCGTCTCTATACTGTCACGTTGACGTAACGCTCCTCGAGCTTTCCTCGGTTTTGTTAAATAGGTCCACCAACCGTGACCAACGTCCACCAACTCTCACCCAATGGGATGGATGGGACGACCTGATCATTTTGCCTAGCCAGGTTAGCCTAGGTTTCAGACCTACGTTGGGATGTCTAACGTGTTCCAGACATGATACAAGCAGGGAAGTACTTGCCACAGGGTCAGGGGGTTTGACTCCCTTCTTTCCTTGGGCTTTTTCAAAAATTGTGTGCAATTTTGACGCGCCAGTGATCATGGGGCTAGTAGTTCAATGAGTGGAGTTTTAGTAGCTCTAAGGTAAGGGTAAATTACCTGGTCGACCTTTTATAGTTGTAGGGTGGAAACTGCGATGGACCTTTTTAAAATGAACAATCCCAATTTTATTGTCATTTTTTCTAAGTCACCATTAAAAAAATACAGTTTGCGGAGGCGTTCTTTTTTTGGGCATGTGTGAAAGTGACTTTCACGTTTCATCAGCAGGTGGAAGGTTGATCGGAAAATAAGGCAATTGGTTGAACGCGCAGTTGTTGTCGTTGTCGTAGTGTTGCGACACCTTCGCAAACTATCTATTTCCGTGATTTTATTGTACCCGTATTATTTTCGAGAGGACTGTCGATACTATCGAGCTATCGATGAATGAATCGCGCGTCACGACTGACACTGGTTAGTTATGACGCGTTTGAAGCCAATTCCTTCCAAATGTTTGGCCAGAGTCCGTCCACGTCCTCGTGCTACAAATTGTTTTTCGATAATTAAGGCAAAATGGTCGCATATACTATTAGCACAATTATCTCGACCATTATTACGAGAAAAACGACATGAGTTTTTGGCGTGAGTAGAACGGAATAGGAGTTCGGCCGACAACTCAAAATGCCGCCAACTGATCGACGAGTGGTCAGAGCGAGGGAGGGTCTGCTTCCGCTCTCGATGCGCCCTGGGATTACAATTGAAAATGCGCCTCCCCCTCTACTCGACTTGATAAGTGATGAAGTGTTATCGGGTGCAACATGCATATCGTGAACGCGGTTATGCGGTACATGAATATTATCTGAGCAAAGAGAGCGTGAGAAAATCATGTTATCCAGATAATGTATAATGTATAAGGTAACTGGACTAATAGGACTGGACAAGAGTTTGTTTTGTTTATTGTTCGCTGGAGCATAACCTTCTTGAATCGCCGTCACCCGACTATCAATTAACGGAGGAATCTGTGGAGTTACTCGCTCTATTCATGAAATCGCCTATCAAATATGACTATCGCGCCTCTCTTCGGATTTCGCTGATTGGTGACGTCATTAGCCACACTTTCCTCCTTTTACGCCAACCCCCCCCCCCCCCAACCTCATTCAAACCTCCCGCCTTTCAGTACCCACCCCCTGACTGCCGGTTGATGACAACACTCGAAAACTAGTCTGTTTATGTCATATCCCTCATTACGAAATTCAATATCTCATGAACGCAACAACATGAATACCTGAAAGAAGGTGCATACGCCGTAGACAGGTGGCGCAACAGTACAACCAGTGTAAAGAGCAGAAGCCTTTCAAAGTTGAAAAGAGAGGAATAAATAAAAGGCAGGTGCTAATTAAAAGTCGATAATCATTCTTCGACTTTTTAATGACAATATTTAATTGTCTATTCTTAGTTATAACATGTCAATGACAAAATATTAGTGCAACGTTGACGTGGTGAGTGCCATGGTCTGGGCATTTGCACGCCTCCCTCGTATCGAAGTAACGCAACATGGATGACATTGAGACAAGAATGAATACGTATTCAACTTGCCAAAAAACCTGCACCTATTAAATTACTAAATAGTTACCGGGCCAAGATCATTGTCATCTTAACGTTTGCATTTTGTCTTCTCCTAAAACGTGAAATGTCTTTGTTGCGTGGTGAAGCTGGTGTAGTGGACATTTGGAAACATAAGTGACAAAATATTCCGATTGATGATCGAGAATTACTGATTGGTTGCGATCGAATTTTATTCATTTAAATTTATTTATAAAACTCATGTGACCCATTTTTGTGACTATTCAGTGGTTCGAGCAATACGTCTTACTTTGCGGTATAAAGTAACGTTATTAGTAAATTAGGAAGTTTTTCAGGATATATTGTAAAACGTGCAAATGACGATTCTGTAATAATTTAATTTGCCAGAAGTCAATTGAGTTCAAGAATCAATATGATATTTGTTGATATCAAAACGAGATGCGTTTGTTTACCACTCCACTCGCCGAAAATTGTACAGCTTAACCGGTCGCTTTTATTTTCTTGGCTCAGGATTGACAGAATAAAGAACAAGTGGTTGGCGATGAGTTATTAAAATGTAATGATGACAATTAAATCAATACTGCCTTGCCTTCTCCTATAAAGTATTCGAGTATATGTATTGACAATTTCAATCACGGTCAATGCACAGTCAACTAATTGCCTCTCGACAAATGAAACCAAAACGAGCAGTTAAAAAGAAAATTTAATAACTCAGTGTTTTTGAAAAGGACTCATCGAGCCAGTAGCTGATTAGTTGAAATGGAGAGGGCCATTAAAACAAGGATTTGGTTATGATCTTTGTTTTGAAGAAAACTATAGCCTTTTATCCAATATAATAAGACGCCGTTTGTGAGAAACGGAAGTAATCAGTTGTAGTCGCCCGCCACCACTAGAGGGATTACACTCAGTAGAGCGACCATTTGTAATCATTCGTTAACCGCTTGTTAATAATAATCAGTGGATGAGGGGAAACCACGGTCACGTAAACCATGACGCTGCTACGGTTCGACCGTACTCTGGAATCCTGTCTTAGTGTGTTCCACTGTTCCTAAAGCGGATATTTAAACCCCAATGTGGCCAGAGGTGGCGCTTGGAGTATTGTTGCCAACCAGATCAACTGTGGCGCGGTGGCACTTTGTGGGAAATCACTTGTCCGAGACAATGTGAGATGGCTTCGATCTGTGATCAGAACATTTTTGGGCAACCAGGTGTACGAGACACTCGTGTTGTGTCGCTGAGTCGCTGCCAAATTTCAATCTACATTTGCCTGAAGCGAAAGTGAGAACGATCTTGCGCAACCTGGACAGTATAGAAATGATCCGGGATTTCCCGACAGCATAAATTCGATTTCATTAATTCCAATGGGCAATGGTTGGTCATTTTAGCAATACAACCCGCTTGAAATAGAAATGCAAAATTTGAAACAGTGTCATCGATCGATTATCAATCGATATTCAGTGCAGAGCTCAACTGTTGGATTCGAATCACGACCGTGTGGCATTTATTATAAAATGAATATCGATCCAGTCCAGAAATAGAAATTCTCTTCTGAGATTCTAGTTCCGAATATCAAAAATAATTCAAATTCATTCGAGTGTGAGCGTACGTGTGAATAGCGAGAGCATGGGTTGGTCAGTCATGGGTTGGATCGTGCGGTTGATAAGTGGTGGGGCGGGATCTGTCATCCTGCGGCTGTTCAGGCGAAAGAGACGACAGACGTCAGTGTTAAATGTCGGTGTTAGGAATCATCATCATTGTGTCGCGTCGGATCTGAAAATGACCCAATGTTGACTGCCTGGCTTTTTTTTGTACACTGGAAAAGAGAGCTGAGAGCACATCCGGAATGGAACGAGTGAAGGTCCCGCGAAACGAGTGGGAATAACTGAAGTAATATTGTCGTTTCCGGCGAGCTGCCGTTACGCGATTTACGCTTATCACCTTACAGATAACAATGTTGGACCATGATATTAATTGAGTTATTCCCTGAGAGCCTTGAATAGAATTGCAACAACAGCATTGAGGATTCGCGGAATGTGGAGGCACTCTTGGCACTGCTGCTGCTCACTTGGGAAATGGACCACTGGAATGTCGCCGATCTGGGTCCCACCCGGAAGCGCGATGTGTTGCGAAAACAAAACTTTTGTCAATTTGTTTGGTTCGAGACTTTGGGAATTTGGTATTTGTTCCGTTCACCGATTTCCTACGTTTCGATTTGCTCAGTCATTGACGCCCATGTTAACTTCAGAGAGCGGAACTGTTCGTCCAAAATATGATTCTTGTACAAATAATTCTTGTATTTGGGAACATCCAATGCTTTCTCTAATCTGTTTGTTTGTTGCATTGGCTATACCTATTTCACTTCAAGATTTAGTTTTCGAGAAAGGAAGAGTGTATAGCTGTAGATAGCCATCGGTTGTGCCAATACCATGATCAACCTTAGGCTTTTCAAAAAGTACCGGCAAATTTGTAATTGGCGTTCGCACTCTTACTAGACCAATCGACATTTTTTTTAATAGCCAAGATATTGCACTTTACAGAGTCTCAATAATTCTAATGTGTTATTCCTGTAAGATTGAAAAAAGAACGACCAACTATTAAAACGTCGTGTGACGCGCGCGTTTTCGAATGTCGCGTCAATTTTCAATTTACTTTTTGATATTCCCATCCACAAATCGAGATTACCGCTAGATAAGAACACGTATCTCAAGTTAGGCCAATCTCATAGATCATTTAATTTATCCGTAATTTGTTACGTATCCATTATCGCAATGGCTATAATTAGACGAAGGAACGCGTGCGAATGCCTTGATGTGTGCTGACATGCGGCGACATTAAGAAAATAAAAAACAATTGTCGAATCCGGTTCATAAATGGTGGCCCAGTACATGTAGGACATGCCCCCCTCCCCCCACTACAATAAATATAGAAATTATCTTGTTGTTAATACCGGTACTTGAAAATGAAAATAAACACTCTTTGTTGGAAAAGTGTAACAACAACACAAATAAGTTTAATCTTGTGACAATAAATCCAATCAGCTTTTTTTCCAAATCACTAATGAAGTCAGAAAGTCCCGAATACAAAAAAGACCTGCTCGTTAAATGTCATGTTCTTTATAGTTATACTTATAAAATAAAATAGTTCATCCGCGTAACGTTAACCGACTTGAACACCAAACCCGCTGGTTTCATTAGTTGCTCCCCAGATGGCGTTGTCCGTCGTGTTCTGTGGACGCCTCATTTACGCATATCTATAAATTCGATTAGCAAAATTGAATTTATAGATTCGTGTATAAACTCGATACCGTTCATTCTTTTAAAAGTAAATAAAGATTTTCCTTTGGTCGATGGACGAGTGACGTCCGCCTGTTTCAGATAGCGATCTGCCACAGATTCGAACCCACGACCAGTTCGGATTTAAAACTAGCTAGAGAAAGATCTACGCTTACTCGCGAGATCTCAGTCCAACCGGAAATGTCGTCAATTTTCAATCTGGAGCCAACAAGGGCATAGACCTCAACGTATGTGAAATGTTCTATCGAGCCATGGAGACCAAAAATTCGGACAACCCCTCATCATTGGTCAGAATAATTGTGACATCCATCTGACGTTGGCCAAAGTGCGCTACGATAGCTCGAAGCCAAGATGGCCGTTGAGAGGGTATAATGAGTTGACGATTGAGTCGATGACCAAATCGAGGGTCCAATTGGAAACTAGAGTCAGGTGGTGTTGTCGAAGTCGCAATGGTGGTCGTCCTCCTCGCATCGCGCTCCTTGTTGGCGGCCCAATGACGTCACCAGGCTTTGTAGGTGTTGATTCTGACGGTAAATCTTCTTGGTCTCCAACAGCAGACTCGACAATCTCTCGGCCAGCTGATCCTGGGTTTCCTGGATTTTCTCAATTTCGGTCTTTAAGAAAAAGTAAGCAAATTATAAAATTAAATTAATGATCGATGTTCGATGTGATGGTCGAAACTATTGCTACTCCTGGCAGAGAGACCTCTGGAATTTTTCGGGTGAGAGAAATTCCTCCGTGAACAACATTTCTGCGTAAATATATGATTTTTGTTTCTGCTTTTTCACAAACAATGCTTCGATGTCACAACCCACCATTTATCGCGCTTGCAATTTGTTATCATTCCTTTCAACTTTATATTGTGTTGTTGTTATCACTGTATTTGTTGCTGTCTAGACAAAATTGTTTTGACCGCTGTCACCATTTTCCAAGTGAGACGTCACCTGTTCTGTTCACGGATTTTCAACACTGAAAACACTAAAGTCGTAGGTCGCCTCTGATGTCAAAGGACATTACTTTGGGGGAAGGGGAGGTGGTTTCATCTGTAATTGCTGCATTTTTCTGACTACATGCAGATGGCATTCATTTATCCGTGGATGAACATAGCTGTTAATTAAGTGTGTGTGAGCAATGAAAAGCGATTGAATGGCGATACCTTTTCTCTGGCCAGCAAGGCTTCACTGACAGTCTGCGTCGTATTGAAGTGAGACAGGAATCGACCGAACAGAGACACATTGATGCGGTTGGGCATGAAAGACCTTTCCCGCACGTAAAATCGTTCCTTCAGAAACAGTGGCATGACGCTCTCCACATTCAAAACAAGCTCCACCTGAAACGAAAATGTCATTTGAAAATATCGTTCAGGACTCCTCCTTAAACCTATTCCATTTCCGTATCTAATTTAGAGATTTGAATGTTTCCAGAGCATGGCAAGTTTGAGTCTTACTTGCATCGCCAGACGCTTTAAATTAGCTTGCTCTTGAACTGTCTTTATGTCGTCAACTGCCAAACCCACCTGTGCAATGATGTCAATCAAACAGAATAAAGAGAGGATGAGCCAGCATTTTAAGGAAACTTTTTTCGATTCCATGTAGAGAAACACTAACCAGCAGGTTCATGGTAATCAGTGAGATGAGGACGATGAAAGATATGAAAAATATGTAGGTAGGCATTGGGTAGCGCAGCTGCTCCTGAATGAAGAGGTCGTCGAACTCCATTTCGCCCAACATCATTACCATGGCTCGTACAATCGACTTTCCGGCTGTGGCAAACGGATCCTTGGAAATAGAGGTGCTCAAGTCAACTTTCAGCCTTCTGATTATTACGATTTTTGTAATATTGTTTAAAAAAAACCAAACACGGTTTTATGAATTATTGTCATTGTAATGGTCGCGACAAGAATCCCCACTGACCTCATAGTACATGACCACGTGGAAGCCCAGACCGAAGGCGACGATGAAAAAGAAGAAAACGACACACACTTTGCAGAATGTGGTGAGAACGTCGGTGAACATGACCACGTAGATTCCCAGATAGGGAAGCTTGCGAATGAACAACACCAGGTTAATCCATCCCAGGAAAATGGCCACCGCACCCAATTGCCATTGCCAACTCTATCAAGCACAAAATGGAATTTCTTACATCGATCATCTTAATGACATGTAAATTTTCGATTATTCTGTATTTCTGAAAAGCACATCTCCAATGTTACTACACGTACATGACGTAATCCGGTGATGGCCGAGCACTCGGAAAAGTCAATAACGACCAGAAGTGATGAGACGTAGCACATCCATTCCATCAGATTCTCCAGACAAAGGTAATAAATTCGCAACATGTACATTTGAAAAAACTGGAAATAGATATTAAAAATTAAGTTTAGAGTTACTAAAATAGGAGACTCTTAAAAAATCTATTTCACATGCACACTCATGAATTTCAATTTCATGGCACATGGCTCCTTAGTCAATTTGGTTCATAAGAATCTTGGTTTGAGCGACATAAATGATCAGTTCTTGTTGATTTTATTTATAACTTGACAGTTAAACAGTGACTATTCAATGGCATACGTCACTCGCCTCTCTGATCAGATGCAACAGGGACAATATGATGACGACAAACTTGGCGAATTGAGTGATGAGACGCGGCTCCAGGAGAATTCCATCGCGCATCGTCTGAGAGCAGTTCAGTCCGTCCCTCATAATGACATCCAAGGTGACCTCGGCCCTGCAATTATATTATTGATCTGTTATAAATACAGAATTTGCAATTATTTCTAATAATTTGATGCGGTTGCCCAATACATATATATCCAGGATTCTCTATTAAATTTAAAAATTGGTCGAAGAGAAATAGTCTACAACATAACCGATTTGATGTTAGTGCTGGTAATGTCATTAACGGCCCAGATTACACGGCAAAAAGGACAATTCCATTTGGCCCGAATCCAAGCACTAGATTGGTCCAATTCACGAAGCATGTACAAATTTAAAAATACTAGCTCTAGGGAATAGAAAACTGGTTAATTGTTTTCGTCAATTAACAGTTTCATCGGTCCATGTAATAATACCAATATAATATTGTTTTCAACCAGTTGGGCTTCCAAAGTTTATAGTTTCTTGTCCATTATTAATACATAATATACGAGCCCACGTTTATCTGCGAGTGTTTATCTTGTTTATCTGTGTCCTAAGTTGGCAGGTAATTTAAGCATCAGTTGGACTGAGTTACTTTTAGTTAATGAGCTGCAGAAAGCAGTTGTGTCTGAAAAGAATACCGGTGTCGTGCGGTTAACGATCGAACGAGGTCATTTTTACAATGGATGAGAAAGACTTCAATGTCAAACTGCCGACACGAATTTCGAATCTGATGTTTCATCACAGCTACGGCTGTTGTGTGGCTCGAGACTTACTCGCTGGGCAAGACGTGAGTGCCTCTGACCGGCGTATTCTCGTCCGTCGGCGTGGGGGTCGTCAACAAAAAGGTCGTCAGGAAGGTGACGAAGAGGAGGTAGAGCAGCAAGTTGCTGTAGTAGACGTAGCGACCGAAGCAGACCCACTTGAGGTGAATGAGGCTGATGCAGAGGGGATGACCCAACAGCTTCTGGCGCCGGGATCGCACCTCAAACGATTGTCCATTTCAAATAAATAATCAGTATTTCTCTCTCAAATAGTATTTCATGGCACGAGTACTCGTTCTCTATTGGTTAGAGACCTACCATGATCATGAGCGGATGATTCTCCTTAATGATGTTGCCGTATTGGCTGTAAAGATGCGGTGCACCGTTCGGGCACTGGGGGCGCTGATTGTTTCGACCTGTCAATGATCAATGAGGTTAGAGAGAATTCCATACTATAGGTATGTCTAGACCTAGGGCACTGATTTTTAAAAATTAAACTCTACTGACTCTACTCTACTCGGCGTATCGGCGTTAAACGGGAGTCGCCTATTTTCACCAGTATCCCGGGATCGAATAAGCGAGACCCCGCGTCGGGAATCGAACCCGGGATCACCAACTTAGCTGAGACGGGTCGTACAATTTGGATTGGGGCAAAATACCACAAATCTCAATTTGCAGTTACCGGAACGAGAATTAGTGGCGACTTCGTTTAGCGACTTGCAGAGTCCCGTGGTGTCATCCAAGAGTTCGTAGTTGAAGGTTGCGGTGTACAGGGGGTGATCGGTGGACATGGAATTGCTCCGGGTGCAGCGGTTGCACACTGCTTCTGCTACTTCTGTCGAAATGGAAAATACAAAACAATAATAGCAATTGATGATATTAAGAAAAATTGAGATTGTCATTTATTTAAAAAAATTAGATTCTGACTCTGCACAAAATACAGGAATGCAAATATTCGACGATGAAATAGTTTAAGCAACCACGGCTCTGTCCCGTGTTTGTTCTCTTTTGCTTAATGATTTTTGTTATTTTGCTTAATGGTGTTTAGTCGCGATCAAATAATTGTTCAGGATTAATAATGTTCGTTCTTACGACTTGTTAGTTCACATTTTTTAGGCACATTTTCCCCCGTCTTACCCGGCATCTTTCTTATAAGCATTCTTAAAGGAGTATTTTTTATTCCTCTTGTATCTATGGTTTCGCTTCGAAGCGCCTCCATCCAATAGGAGCTCTGAATGATGGCCATAGCCACGTCCCTGGATTGGGAAACAGAAACGAAAATTGAGTGACTCTAATTTTTCACAAGTATTTCAATTTGGAAATGAAAATCTTGACGAATGCACGTTTCTCAAGCTTGATTCAGTGTGTAACCCCAATCGACAACCCGACTATTTTGAAAATTATGCACAGTTACTTTATTCAAGGTTAGTTGAGCGGTGCCTTGTGTGATTGCCTGGCATCACGGGGCAGCAGCAGCAACATCCTCGCCCACCACCACCAGAATCAGCACCAACCACCACCAGAGGGCAACACCGGCCACATATCCCATCTCTGAGACCTATTTTTCTACTCATTATAGGTGTGACGTCAGCTCCTGCTCGATACTCGCATTCCCAACGAAGAAGGTGAGTGCAGGAATTTCTTTCGCCCGAGAAATTCGCATAGGTCTCAGTAGGGAATTGAACCTCACAACTGTACGTCTGACACGTGTGACCTCGTGACCGGCATAAGCGCTTGTTTTCTACATAGCAAGTGAGAGGTGACGTACTTCTGCATGTGTTCAATGGCCAACTCCAGACAGTTCCTCCCGCGGTCGTCACAACAGGAGATGTTAGCGCCCCACTGCAGCAGTAGCATGCAAACCTCCACGCTGCCGTAACACGCCGCCAGGTGGAGCGGTGTGGTCTAGGGGGGGGGAAAGCGAAACAATGTCATCCAGATACACCGTGAAATATATACGAAGGTCTGTCCGAATTCAAATAGCCCGAACCGAGGACTAAAACTAAAAATAATAAATATTTCTGAGTCTTCTTAATTTCTTCAATTTTTAATGTGTAGGTTGTCTACGCTTTCACATTTTTGCACTATCCCCAGTGTCTATCGGTTTACCTTGGTCCTGTCCAGAGGATCGATGGGACAATTTGCTTCCAGGAGGACTCTCACTGCCTGGATCCAACCTCTGGAGGCCGCGCAATCCAACGGAGTCCACAGGTGAGAGTTTCTTCGAGAACGAAACCAATCGGTTCGGTTAATTTGTCCGCGACTATGTCAGAAGCTATTATTCATTTGTCCATTGTTTTACAGACCACCAAAATGAAATGTTCTTGTACCTCGCTTCCACGTTGGCGCCGGCGTCCAGCAACACCTTGATGACTTCTTCGTGTCCTTCGAGGGCGCACAGGTGGAGGACCGTGTTGCCGTCTTCGTCTTCGTTATTCACAATTTGCTTGTTTTGCCGTATCAGGTCTCTCACGATCCTTTTCAAATAACATTTATTCAGATTAGTGTTTTGGTTAATCAAACCTTCATTGATCGTCATTAATTTTATTTTTGCCAAATTTTACTTAGAAAATTCCCCCATCAATGGCATTTGAATTTTATTGAGTACCTTATATAAATTACTAATCGTGTAAGCAAAATATACAGATCACGAATTTAAAAATCTAACATATGTTTACAAATTTCAAATTGACATATTGCATTCAAATCGATAAAAATGTATCAATTTTGAGAATACATACCGAATTTTAAAAAAAATTGAAAATTTTAGAAATTGGAATTAAAATTGTTTCAAATTCAAGAAAAGTGGAAATCTCTCGTACGAAAGAAACGTCTTAATAAATCGAGACGATAATAAATAAATCAAAATATTTTTTATCGTTTTATTTTCTCACGACACTTCTTTGACTATACATGTAGTCTAGTCTAGGTTGACCTTACTTTGTCCTACCGTGTTTTCCCGCAAGGTGAAGGGCAGTTTGTTCGACGTCATTTTTCAGCTCGATTTGCGCGCCCTCTTCCAACAGACACTGGAGTCAATAACAAAGACAAAAACGATTTTCAGAAACTGCAAACTGTTTACTGATGGAAGCAATTGTAATTTTTATTAAACAGATTTGTCACCTGCACGATTCCCAAGAAACCCTTCATTGACGAAACGTGTAGAGGACTGTTTCCGAAACGATCCGTTCGGTCGATCATGTACATCGCTCGAGGATCTTTCAATAACAACTGCCAATTCCATTAGCGACAAAATTTGATTGGTGAGTTTTTAAATAAGTATTTAATTCTATCAATATAAAGCAAAATCGGTCTTCCTATCTGTGATTCGAGAGTTAACCAACGGCGTAACACAGCGCCATGATATCTACACTAGGTGTACTCCGTAGTGCAGAAAATTATAAAATCATGACAACTTATTTCAGCTCTCAATGTTGTTGCATTCATGATCGAGATATGAATTTTCTCGTTAATCCCTGTCTCATGAACGGAACAGCATAAAGAACTCGTAATTAACGAAATGAACGGAAATTCCTTAAGACGCCAAGCGCAATCTCGAGTTTAAGGGCAAAGTACCGTCAGCGCATCGGCTTTGTTTTGCAGCGAGGCCCAGTAGATGGCAGTCTTGTCGTCTTTGTCCACAGCGTAGACATCGGCGCCGTGTTTGATTAGACATTCGATGGCCTCCACATGGCCATGACTGGCAGCCATCAGGAGTGGAGTAAAGTTGTCTTTGTCGCGGACTTCGATGTTGGCGCCACTGAAACAAGTTGAACGGGATTTGAAATCATTCCGTATTTTTTCGGCTCATCAGCCGCAGTCGAGTAATCTGTGTGTAGGCACGCGGCTTACTACTTGACGAGATGCTCGATGACTTTGGGGTGGTTATTTTCGGACGCACGATGAAGTGGCGTCTCGTGAAGGGCGTTGGTGCAGTTGACCTGTTCGCCGCTTCCTAGGAGAATGTCCACGATTTGGACGTCTCCGGCGGCTGCCGCTAGGTGGAGCGGACACACGAAGTTCTGACGAGGTTTGTGGGCATCGGCACCTGTTGACGAGGACGGAATTCATGAGGAATTATGAATACAACGCGCCACAAGGGGGCGCGCAATAACTTTAAATGTCACCGGAAGTGCATTCTTAGCAATAGAGCGCGAAAAGCGATCTAAATTAAGTCACTTTGGTGTACAGTGAGTACAGTTTCTTTTGTCGCTCCCAATCACCTTTCAATATCAGATATTTGACAATATCTCGATGTCCGTTTTCGATTGCCAAATGAAGTGGGGTGGCCTGCTCATTATCCATTTCGGAAATTAACTGCAAAAGAACGATGATGCCGTGAATTTACAGCTAAAGTTCTTTGGATGACTTGGACTGTGACATCGTGGTCTGTGACAGAAGAGTTATCCTTTTCATTTTTCCGCTTACCTTTTGGCGCGCAGTGGCGCCGCCCCTCAGCTCAGCCGCCTCTACCAGCATCCACACGATGACATCATGACCCTCACGAGCGGCCCTGTGCAATGGCGTCACCGATTTCTCGTCGCAGCAGCCCAAATTGGCGCCGGCGGCAATCAACAACTCCACAATGTCCTTGTTTCCGTGGACAACGGCTAGGTGGAGCGGGGTCATGCATTCGGCGTCTCGCGCCTAACAAACAAAACCACAATCATCCTTTGCCCCAAGAACACGGCCTCTTGAACAATGGACAAAAGCCTTCAGGAAGCTAGCCTCGATCTTAGAATGTTGGCATATCTCAGAAGCGCTCAAGTGCCAATTGGCTGTTCAAGTGTCTGGTAACAGACTCCACGATTTGCAGTGAGCTGCTTTAAGTGGTCTCAGCCGTCTCACCTCAATGTTGATTCCGCGACACTGCAACAGGTCCTTGGTGGCCACTTCATTTCCTCTCATTGCCGCGTAGTGGAGAGCGCTCAATCCGAAGTTATCTCTGGCGTTGACTTCCGCCTGGTGCTCCACCAGACATCTGACCATGCTGTCCGCCGACGATCGCTCGGACCAGCTCACCCCCATGCCACACTCACGCAGGGAACCGCTGCTGGAACATTCCGTCATTCCGTTCTTGGACAAAGCCTGCGATTGCAATGGCGAACATGATTATGATGCGAACTGATGGAATTAGATTTCGCAAGAAATGACAATGAATGGCCGGAGAAAGGTGCCAGAAAGGTCACCTTTTTCTTTTTAGTGTTTCAGGAGCCTGCGCATTCGAGCAAAATACATGCTCCCCATACCAACAATAAAAAAAATAATTTAAACATGTTGACGCCAAATATTAACATCTTCGAATTTTGTAAAACTTAATTCTGAAGATTTTTTTCTGAACTCAACTCTGCTTTAAGCCAAGGGCGTCATCTAAACTATTCCTGCGCACGATCGGCTCCCGTGAGGAATTCAATTAGTTATCTCGTCACGGTTATAATTACACGTCGTACCCTTGTCGCAATGACCAAGCATAGTTAATCCGAGCATACTTCAGCAGGGTTCGTTTAGACATTGGAACGAGAGGGGCGAGTCGGCGATGGATCAAGCAAGCTGAAGCAAAAACTTTTGTGACAAGGGTATATACCGTATACCGGAGCTACACAGGCTCACTTCGATTGCTATCGGCCAATATCTTGATAGATGAAGCCCTACCCACAAATCTTTCAAGACAAATTTCTTTTTGGTGTTGTCAACTTTCGGTTTTCGCACTCTTTTGTAGCGTGCCGCGATGTGAAGTGGCAAGAGGCCATCCTCTCCCCTCATGTTAACGTCTAAAATAGAAAAGGTATTATATCATAATTACACTTGTGCTCAATTACACTAGTTCTACTATGGATTCAGTCCATGGAGCCTGCTTCATGTTTCATGGACTTGTGGATCAGTCAAAAGACTCGAACTAAAAGCGCTATATTATTTCGCTGCGTAGCGCTTACTCGTACTACTGTTGCCGCTCGTGTAAATTTCTAGAGCGCTCTGCAGCGTTCAGTCAAAGGTCCCAACTGCGAGCCACACGATCCACGTCTACGAAATCTTATTGAGTCCTGTTTACACTCGACCGAATGGCACGTATTGATTGCTCCATGGAATTGTCATTTTGTTTCGGTTAGACGCGCGCTCGAGTTTAAAATTGCCACTAGCGTGGCGCGCTCGTTAAGGATCAAACAAAGGGATATTTCCATGGAGCAAAGCAATTCGAAATATACAGTATTTGTACTCACTCGCCCCCCTCTCCAAAAGGAATTTGACCATCGGCAAGTGATTGAACTTGACCGCTAGGTGCAGTGGACTCATCCAGTCCACATTCAGCTCATTGATCTTGTATCGGAATTTCTCATCCGTCGTCGACTCCAGCGAGTGTTTCATGGCGAGTACCTCGCCATTTCTGGCCAACTAAATGACAAATGACACGATCGGACATCTGACCCCCATTTTATACGAGCCGATTGAAATTAAAAAATTTAAATGTTATCATCTGATTTACCTGATGCAATGTTTTGGTTCCGCCGTGATCACCTGTCTCCGCCACGCCATCTACCTTTCTCTTTCCGGTGGTCGGCTGATCACTCGTCCGCTTCATTGTGTCCAGGATCGAATTGTCGGACATGCTCCGATGGACCACGTTGTGTCTCGAGAGCAGCTCCTTGTCGGCCGCCGGACTCCGGTGCAGTTCGGCCGGATCGTTCAATTGTTGCCCGCCATTTTGGGCGCCGTAATCGTCCAGTTTCCCCACACTGTACCACTTGTCCTGCATTTCACAAATTTCCGGTGACGCACGACTAGTTAACGCAAGACGAAAAAAATACGAATCGATGTTTCAAAGTTGTCAATCTATCCGGTTGGAATCTTGAGAATCGGGTTTTGAATCAATTATTTAAACTCGCCCATGATACTCCATTAAAAGTCATGACATACCAACACATTAGTTACTGATATTCTAAACGCGATTAAAATACGACTGTCCCGAGTTATTTTGAACTTAATTAAATCGTATCTGGAAAGATGTTTTGACTGAAATCGCGTTAGTTTCCGTGTGGTGTCGGAGTTTAGCGAGCCGACACTGAATTGCTGTTAGAAGTGAGTCTGACTCTGGCAAATGTCAACCGAGAATAATCCGAAAAGAACATCTTAGTTTTTAGTTACGTAAACATCGAATTTAATTCTGACTCAACTTTCAGGTGTCGACACTTTATCGCTAATTTCCGACGTTAAACTCGCAGGTAGGCCGTTTCCGAATCCACCGAAAAGCAGCCGAGTTAAGCCAGTCGAAAATTGCCTTAATAGAGAAAGGTGGATACCTGTAATTAAGACAGATTCCGGATTTTGAACTCTGAGCAAATAAATAGGTGTGATTTTGGAGAGGAGTGCGGGTGAAGGTTGTCTCCGCCCTGCGAATCATACTCGAGCATAGAAATGTACGGATTAAATCGTCAAGAACTTGCTTAAATCGTGGCGAAGCGGAGTGTGCAGCCCGGACTGGATGGGACCACCTGTAGTGGGTTGTGACGTGAGACACGATTTGGCAACCACATGCTCGCAATCGTAATTCACACACCGGCGTCCATACACTTTGAGATATATTTTGCTTTATTCAATTCGTAGCTCATGAACGCAACAACGTAAACACCTGAAAACAAAGCTGATTTCATCGTAGAATGTTTTTTTTTTTTGTTTATTCAACATCACCGCAAGGAAGGTTACAATATACTTATTTCATGTAGAGGAAAAGTGATGCGAAAATTCTCAAATGCGAATTTGCGCTACTACATCCAGTGTAAATTTGATGGCACTGCGTTATGTCGTTGGTGAGCTATCGAATCACAGACGGGGAACATCAACTTTGTTTTTTATAGCAATTCGAATTTTAGACCAACATTTAACATTGAATTGAA
>JAQGBY010003528.1:0-19013 GCA_034698785.1 Mycogona germanica | reverse complement strand
TTCCAATCCTGATCACTCTTTTCCAAATGAGACTGCATCTTTGGTATTTCGTTGAGAATGAGATTGGGTTCGCCTCCGGCCTCCAACAACAGCACTGTGACGTCACAATCCTCTGACAGCCGATTGGCTACCACCGAGCCAGCCGATCCGCCACCAACTGTTAAAATAATTGACCTTCTTAAATTGTATGAGTATTAAGATGTGAACGTCCAATTGTCGGGCCCTTGGCCAATCAATACATACGATAATTGTCTGATTATGGATTTCGAGCGATTACATCACGGAGTTGCACAAGGGCAATGAACGAGCAAGATATTTGCAACATGTGTGTCAAAAGTAATTCCATTTGATAAATTATTTTCTAATTTTATGTAGAATTTGATTTCTAAAATTTTTGTTATTCACTATAGTCACTACACTACAGGACTTTCTGTAGTCCTCATGGTGCTTATGGCACATTTTCATCTGCTCGGGAATCATCATGCAGAATCCTGCACATTTTCAGTACTCCGGAGATCGAAATTTTCGAGAGCCCGCGCCGGGAATCGAACCCGGGACCGCCGAACCACAGTCAGTCGCAATATTGGATGGACTACGACGAGTCGTTTGAATCTTAAATCGGACCTCTTATTTAACACATTGCATTTTTAGACAAAATTGCATTGAGATTGATGTTAAAATTATTTTAGTAACTGAAAATTTGAATGACCATTTATGAAAGGATTCAGACTTGTAACAACAATATTTATGTGATTAATTTCCATATATTTTTCTCGGTTACAGTAATGTTGCTGCATAACAAGATAATCTATAAATAAAATGACACTCTGATGTGCTTATAAGTGTATAGATTAAAAAAGCACTTACCAATGACAAAATCATAATTGTTAAGAAATTCAATCTTCGAGTCGAGCTTGCAGTTTGAATAAATCGCCAAGCAATTGCTGACAAGAGCGATCACACTAATGGTAACAAAATAGTTGATGTAACTCATCATTTCCATGTTTGGTGCTCTAAGAAAAGCCTTATTTCCGTTTGATGTCAAATTGAAGTTTCAACTAAAATGTTTCAAGTCCACTTCATGACAGTCCCAAAAATTATCTTCGAACGTTCACTTTCACATTCGTAACATGTACTCGTACACTTGTTATTTTTCACTGCACAATCTTCATAAATGTATTGTGTAATAAATGTGGAAGTCAATTTGTCTGACCAGCTGTCACCACATTCGTAATCCATAGGAATCCCTCTGAACCAGAAAACCAGGGCCCTATTCTTGCCTCGCCTTGTTTCACGACATTATGTTTAATCATGCTGAAAAACTGATTTAATTATTAGCAACGTTAGCAAATTGTCATTAAAACATGTTGTAAAGAAGAGTGACTTGCAATAGAATATTTTTTCTCATTTTGAGATTGATAGTGATTTCGCGAGTTAGCGCACTATTTAATGTTAACACAGAAATTCTATTTTTTAACCTAAACTATGGGCAATCTATTGACCGCATAGCTCATGGGCCGCACCAAATTTACTTGCCTTCCCGAACCAAAAATCGGACTCACTCACTCTTGTTTTTTCGTCAGTTGCAGTGGTTCTTATTTAGTTCATCCTTATTTGAATAATACTTCTATTATTTTATTTGAAGAGTTTGTCGCCGACTCTGTTCGTCTTTTTTCGTCCGGCGCTGTTCCGGCCACAATCGAATCGAATTCGAATTTTTAAAATTAGTTTGCAGTCATTTCATATGTGAAAGGCCTCTCTAACAAGAAGTGTCTTTGTTTGAGCACGAATAAAATAATAACCAGATGGTTTAGGTCGTTAGAGTTAACCTAATGACCTAACCTAATGTGTACCAGCATTTGTGTACCATATATTTGATCTAAAAGGTCTCGGTGGCGAAATGGTTAGCGAGTCGCACAGTTATTACCTTGATCGCAGGTTCGATTCCCGACCGAGACTTTCGGAATTTTTCGGGTGAGATAAATTCCTACGGACGCCTTCCTTCAGAACGTCTTTTTTTTTAAAACAACGCTTCACCAGAAAGTTTAAATATGGCGTCTACCATGCGTGCCATCACGTGCTACCAATGCTGCCAGTCATATTTTAACATTTTCTATTTGTAATTCGTTTAATTCCCGATATAGCTATTTATCAAATTTGGTATAAAATCCTATTGATTTTTTAAAAACATATTAGATATTTAAATTTTATAATTAAATTAGAGACCTTGGGGTTTTCATTTCTTTTATAGTTGTTTTTTTTACTATAAAATGAATTAAAATATAAATATATTTAGTAATCAAACTGAAAAATATTTATTTCAGTTTGATTACTAAATATATTTATATTTTCGATTCACTTCATAATACGCTGTAGAAAGCGAAGAACCTTCGACAATGCACTTGCAGTTGCACTTACGTTGCCAGTACATGTGTTACAAAATATACGTAGATAGTTAGTAGGAGTTACTACATCTTTTTTTTGTAATTTCCAATGTCAGATGCCATATTGTTTGAACATCTGCTCATGTCAGTGTAAATACGAACCCTTAACTTGCGAATCCGGAGCCCTATTCTAGTCTTAATTGCCTTTTGCAATCATTGTGTAACGATACTGTACAAGGTCTATGGATAACTAGAGGGTTGCCCGCCTTTGCCTGGGTTAACAGTAACAGTAACAGTAGTTAAGAAAGTAGAGCATTTTTGAGATTTTGAAAAATTCTAATTTTTACGTCATGCAGTGGTGCCTCAACATGTTATTTTTATATTAAAAAAATGAGGATTTCCAAACGTTTGTCAATTGAAATGTTAAATATTTATTTGATTATTTTCTGTCTTTTAATATGTTATTTCAATTTATTTGGTTTTTATATTGAAAATATTATTCCGAATATTGTATGTGGTTGGAACTGTAATCTGGTGTGCTTGGTTGTCACGTGAAATCGACAACGTCATTCATTTGATGTGGTGGCGTATTTTAAAAATTAAGATTTCCTAACGGTTTGACAAATAAAATATCAAATTGAAAACAAATCGTTTTTTAAAATATTGATTTCATTATACGATTTTCTATAGCGTTACTAACGAAAATTACTATTACTCCTGTAATATATTTTTGTAAGGGTATTATGTATAACTTCCATCAATTTACATTTATTGTACAATATATTATACTTATTATATCTATATAATGTTTCTATATGTTTAATTTGAACTGTAATATCTGAAGTTTGGGAATATCCTTGTTGCCGATTAAAAATTATTATCATCTATACAAGTAGAAGGTTGTCTATCGCAGAAATGTAATACAATAATACAATTAAAAAGAGACAGTTGGTAAATTATTGATGGTCCGTTTATGTTTTATGTACACAAGGTTTAAGTTTATACAATGTGTTAATGAAATTGGATCCTTGTTCTCCCACCATGATACAGGGTGCGTTTGTATTTCCGCTCGGTGTAGCAGGCATGATGGAAGCATCAATCACTCTCAGGCCGGACACATTGAAAACCCTAAATAAAAATAACGAATCAACAAATGTAAAGGGCAAACTGCTTACACTGTTTACACTTCTAAAAATACAAACCAAGATTTAAGATATTTTCTTGTTCTGTGGTCAGTCTGTTCGGTGTTCGAGACAAGAAATGGTCATGAATGTGAAATGTTTGCTTTCAGCAGTGCAGCATAATAAATATCCGAAATATTATTTGCGACAATTCCTTAGTAAAATACTTGCCTCAATTTAGAATCGACAACAGCCATCGGATCTTTGTTGTTTCCCATTTTGCAGGTTCCAACGAAATGCCAACCGGATGATGCCATTTCTTGAATCGAACACCTCAAGTGTTCTGAAGAGAACTCTGCAAATTTTGAGCAAGCGGGAAATCTTTTGATTTCCAATCGCATTTTTGCATTTCGGATAGCTTTCGTATTGTTGAGAGCAACCAGAAAGTCGATGGCTGAAATAGTAAAGAAGATAAATTGAAAAATCCTCATGAACAATCTGAAATTTAAGACATTGTGCCAAATACCTAAATTAAAATTTGAATTCAATTTTAGGTCATATTTTAAACGAAGAAAGGAAATCATGTAACAATACAGAGTAATATGTCGTTTAACTGCTGATCAATTGCATACCTTTGACTAGTTCATCCAAATCTCGTTTGTCATCAAAGTATCGTGGATCAATAATCGGAGGTGTCTCTGGATCAGCATTTCTAAGCCTCACCACTCCTCGACTTTTAGGTCTCAACAAAATTAGGGCTGCCATGAATACGTCACGGGCAGCATGGGGTTCCCATATATACTGGAATCAAATGAATAAATGAATTGCAGGAATAGACACCCACTAATTAATCTAGTGCACTGCATGTTACTCGAATAAACCATTTAATGTCTTTACATACTGTGTTTTGTAGCAAGAAACGAGTTCTATGTACTCACATGCGTATGTCAATATTTAATAACTATTAACAAAATATTCACTAATAAAAAATATATTATATGACCTCGAGTGTATGTAATGTGTTCATAGTTTCGGAAATCAAAATTTAATTAAGTAAAATTAAGTTCCTTACAGTTCCTTGTTGTAGCAAAATCAACTGTATTTGCGGCCAGTCACTTTCACTAACGACATTTGATGTCTGGTAATTTCCAATCAGATTCGGAAGTCCCAATGTTGATGTCATTGACCCTTCATTGGAGATGAAGGTGTAAACAATTCAGCATTGAACCCAAAAGACCAGGTTTTTATATTCTTCTAAAGGCTTTAAACAGGAAATTTACCAGTTCCATTGGTTGACCATTCGACAAGTTGACCTTCAAAGTCATAAGGTGTAGGACACGCTTCTTTCATGGCATTCGAGCTAAAGTAGATGTTCATGAGGACGACATGATCGGCAAGGTTTTCACCGACCCCTGGTAGATGGACAATTGATGGGATCTGTCAAAATAGACAAAAATACTGTATGCCATATCAATTACTTCACTTCTTAAGTCACATGACTAGCAGCTTTTCTTCTGGTGTATTTCCACGAACCTTATCGACTGATTACAGCTGAAATTATTAAATTCTCCTTGACCATATGTAGTTTCAAAAATTTGAGATTTCTGAATTACTTAGTGTTATTATTTGTTTAAGAAGGAATAAAGTAATTTGAGCTAGATGGGAGTAATAATCCCATCTTTAGAGTAATAATCATAATGACAAACTGTTTTCTCGTACATTGAATTTTTTCAATTGTTCACGGGGTCCGATTCCTGATAGCAGAAGAAGTTGAGGTGATTGTAAAGCTCCAGCTGACAAGATGACCTCCTTGCTGACCAGTGCTGTCAGACGTGACTCGCCGCATTGGAATTGAACACCACTGGCCACTGGCTTGAGATTGGGGTTGGTCTTCAGCAACACCTAATTGCCAGAATCACATCAATTATTAATTTTTAAACCATGTGTCATGCGAGGTCTATACCATTAGTATCAATTAGGTATTATTGATTATCAACCTTCCGAACAAAGGCGTTAGTCACAATATGTAGATTGGGTCGATCATAAATAGGTTTCAGGAATGCCTTGTGAGTGCTGCAGCGAGCTCCATTTCTCATGGTGTACTGAACTGGCATTATTCCTGCAACAATCATTTATGAAAAGTAAAGTTGACTGACGTTCACAAAATATTTTTCAGGTGACTAGAAAATAAATTTAATTTCTTGTAATTTTGATCGATTCGAACCATTTCTAAATGATGGTGTGCTGGACAGAGTAAGGTGTTATTTTACCATTTTGATTTTCTCCATTGACATCTCTCCTCTTCCAACCAATCTCGTCAGCGGCTTTTAAGAACATATCAGTGGACCAGTTTTTGAAGTCAGACTCTGACACTGTAAGAGGTCCTCCTTTGCCATGGTAAGATTCTGAAATTAGATATTGAAGTTCATGCCTTAATTTAGAAATACGGAATCATATTCATAATTTAATCAGATGTCCATAATTCAATCAAAACGATTTGTTGTTTTTTGTATTGTTTTGTAATTTTATTTGTAAAATTAGACATTTAAAGGTGAAAAACATGAACATTGAATAGTGTAAGATACTCTATATGCAAACTCAAAGCTAAACTGCTCAATTAATAATTTAAAAGAATGAGATTTAAATAACTAAATACAGAGTATCACCAATATAAATTTTGATTTAATAAAAATTGTTACTTTTTAATTGCAAACTTTTGGACATAGAAATTCGCTCCAAAATTGTTCAATCGCATTGTTGTAATGTTGTAGCAAAAATTTGAATTAAAAAATTGGAATAACCTACTGTCAACATTTTCTATTTGGATGTCCTCTGACTTTTTGAAGGAACTCAGAACTTCCTCCCAACTCCAGCCACCTTTAACCTGGTCATTCCAGGCTTCATAATCTTTTCGGTTTCCTCGTATGTACATCATTCCATTTATGGAACTGGAACCTCCAAGAACCTTTCCTCTTGACACAGGGATGATCTAAAGAAATGAATCGACAGTGGTGTGCCTACAGCTGTCAACATTGGACCATTCTTAATGGTATGTTGTATTTTATTTCTTATATTCTTTTGCAATAAATGCAATAATCGTAATTAGGACAAAAATCAAAGAATTCTTACGTTCGAATGATTTCTGAAGAAGGGAGCGGTCTGAGCTGCTGTTACAAAATTCCAATCCTGAATACTCTTTTCCAAATGAAAGAACAACTTTGGTATTTCGTTGAGAATGAGATTGGGTTCGCCTCCAGCCTCCAACAACAGCACTGTGACGTCACAATCAGCTGACAGCCGATTGGCTACCACCGAGCCAGCCGATCCGCCACCAACTGTTAAAATTATTGACCTTTCATGTAATAGCTTTAGGGGACCAGTTATCTTCTAAATTAACTTGTGAACAATGCGACATTGAATAAAAAGTATGATAAACTGAATTTTGTACGAGAAAATACACCAATAAACAGGGTATTAAAAACACATAATATAGAGTATTTTTTGGATATGCGTGAAAATGCATCAGTTAAAACTACTTACCAATGACAAAATCGTAAGAGTTTCGAAATTTAATTTTCGATTCGAGTTTGCAGTTTGATAAAAGCGCGAAGCAATTGCTGGCAAGGGTGACCACACTAATGCTAACAATATAGATGAGATAAAACTTCATTTTCTTTTTTAGTCGAAAATTCTTTTTCAATTTTGTCTTTCAGGATCACCTTAATGGTGCTAGTGCACATTCCATTGCCTTCATATATAGTTGTGGTGCCAGGATTTGAATACTGGAAACACAAGATTAATTTGTCATGTTCCTGTTTGCCTCAATAGCTAGCTGTCATTATTTTCCTAATTACTTCCTCTTCTGTGTCAATACAAACTCCAATAACTAGAACCCTATTCTTGTCTAACTTTGTTTTACTGTAAAACGGTCTGAATGATTACCACCATCCAGTAACGAGTTAATTAATAAAAAATATTGTAAATCGGCTACTACCTATGACTTCTACCTATTTTATTCCTTATGATTATCTTTAGCGTTTTTTTCCCATTACTAAAGAGATGATGATACCCTTTTGATTTCCATGCCTTTCTGGTCTTTATGTTGTTGTTGCGTTAATGATGTATTAAATTGAATACACAAATACGTCAACGGCTGATGGCGAGGACATCGTGGTCACACGGCACATGGAATTGAGCCCTGAAATTCTCGAAATACTCCCGAATAAATTTTGTAGTTTGATTTTTATATTTTACAATTCATTTCTCCTAACGGTAATTTGAACCTCAATCTCAGCCGAATGTTGATTTTGACTGATAATCCCCAAGTCGTGTTACATTTGATGACACCTTTTCTTCGGTAATTTAGCACGTTTTATGGCATTCAGAATTTACAAAGTTTCAAATTGTCTCCTGACAGGAATAGGGTATCCAAGTCGACCATCATCATCACTTGGACACCATCATTAGCCTATAGTGACAAATGGTAATTATTGGCTTTTGACACAAGCATTTGATACTTCACTGATTAATGAGCCAATTAGCAAAATATTCCATAACGGAAAGTGCAATACTGACACAGAAGGCAAGCGCATTAACTATTACGTCACTGGAAATCTATCGTATTACGTTATTAGTTACGCCATCGTTTTACTTGGAAACGTATTTTTGGAAGTACCAAAGTTCAATTCTAATTGATTTTTTAAAAATACATTTATAATTAACGAAACGACATCAAGACATGTAATAGAGTGGAAGGATCTCAGAATTTGCTGCACTGTAATCCAGTGCAAATTTCATGGCGATGCGTTCGGCCGTTTCTGAGCTCTCGAATCACAGGCACCGTTCAGAGAGTCATACATTTTGTTACAGTAGAACTAAAACCCTCTTCATTTAAATTTTCAAATATTTTTTATTTTATATTATGCATATTTGATATATAGAAACATGTTTCACATCGCGTCAAATTGGTTTTACTGTTATGCTTGGTGGAATGCTTTTCAAATTTTATTTCTACATGAGAATGTTTCAACATTTTCTAAATACAATTAATGGCTATTTCTTATCTGATACACATGCACATGTTAGATTACATATTGGAATCTGTAATAAAGCATTTAAAAGAGATTGTTGGCAAATTATTATGCTTAATGTGCACAGGGTTTCAGTTTATATAATATTTTAAGAAAATCGGATCCTCGTTCCCCAACCATGATAGAGGGCGCGTTTGTATTTCCGCTCGGTACATCTGGCATGATGGACGCGTCAATCACTCTCAGACCGGACACATTGAAAACCCTAAATAAAAAATAACGAATCAACAAATATGAAACGAAAATTAGTATATTTACACTGCCAAAAACGCAGTCCAAGATTCAAGCTATTTTATTATCTTTTGGTCTGTTTGGTTGGCGTTCGGGACAAGAAATTCATAAATATGAAATGTTTGCAGTGCAGCATAACAAACGATCGAAAATATTATTTTCGACAATTCCATAGTAAATACTTGCCTCAATTTAGAATCGACAACAGCCATCGGATCATTCTTGTTTCCCATTTTGCAGGTTCCAACGTAATGCCAACCAGATGTTGCCATTTCTTGAATCGAACATCTTAAGTGTTCTGTAGAGAACTCTGCATATTTTGAGCAAGCGGGAAAATTTTTAATTTTTAATCGCATTTTTGCATCTCGGAGGGCTTTCGTGTTGTTGAGAGTGACCAGAAAGTCGATGGCTGGAATAGTAAAAGTGAAGAAAATGAATTGAACTATCCTCATGTGCAATCTGAAATGGAAGATATTGCGCCAATTGATTGATTGGAGGGGGAGAGAAATAATAATTCCAATTACAGGTAATTTTTTTAACTTAAAAATAAATCATGTAACAATTATTTGTTGCTTAAATTCAGATCAACTGTATACCTTTGACTAACTCGTCCAAATCCCGTTTGTCGTCAAAATATCGTGGATCAATAATCGGAGGTGTCTCTGGATCAGCATTTCTAAGCCTCACCACTCCTCGACTTTTAGGTCTCAACAAAGTTAGAAAAGCCATGAATACGTCACGGGCACCAAAGGTCTCGCGTACATACTGGAATAAAATGAACAAATTATTCGAAGGAAAATATTTTGTCACCCACTGAGATCTATGTACAGAGTATATTACTTATTTATTGAATTCAATATTTTAAAGATATTTCAATATTATTCAAAACAATTGAATTAACAAACATACACACTAAATTGCGAGCGGTTAACTCGAGTTTGTAATGCACGACTTGAATTAAATTTTTGAAATTAAATTTCTTAACTGATTGAAGCAAAATCAGCTGTATTTGTGGCCAGTCAGCTTCACTCGCATCGTTTGATGTCTGGTAATTTCCAATCAAATTCGGAAGTCCCAATGTCAATGTCATTGATCCTGCAATTGAAGCAAAAATATTATAATTAAAATTTTTAAACATAACTTTCAAAAATATAAGTTAACTAAATTATTGAAACACTTCATTAAAATACATTACATATTGGAAGGACTGCAATAAGAAATTTACCAGTTCCATTGATTGACCATTCGACAAGTTGACCTTCAAAGTCATAAGGTGTAGGACACGCTTCTTTCATGGCATTCGAGCTAAAGTAGATGTTCATGAGGGAGACATGGTCGATGAGGTTTTCACCGACCCCCGGTAGCTGGACAATTGGAGTAATCTGAAAAAATAGAGGAAAATAAATTACGATCAATATGAATTTGTTCTCCCATTCATTAAGGATTAAACCCTAATTTTCAATTACATAAAGTGGAGTTTGCTGAGGAATCTTTGTAAATTTTAAGTTTACTTTTAAGAACTTCCAACGTGCCCCCTCCTTCAGAGTTGGAGTAAAGCCATAGGCTCGCCCCTGTACGATATCAGGTACACGTTAAAAATCCCTACCTAGGTCTGATGCCTAGGCAAGGCAAAATCACCAGGTCGTCAGGTCTTGTGATCCTGTTTTCCGATTTAAGTAGACTCTTATTCAATAAAGTATGCTGATGTTCATCAATTAAGTTGCACTAGCGAAACTAAAATAGTGACTAAATACTTTGTAAATTCGATAGTCTCGTACATTGAATTGTTTCAATTGTTCACGGGGTCCGATTCCTGATAGCAGAAGAAGTTGAGGTGATTGAAAAGCTCCAGCTGACAAGATGACCTCCTTGCTGACCAGTGCTGTCAGACGTGACTCGCCGCATTGGAATTGAACACCACTGGCCACTGGCTTGGAATTGGGGTTGGTCTTCAGCAACACCTAATGGGTTACAGAGACGGTTAGGTATTTATTTGACTTTATCCAGCAAAAAAATCAGTTTTATGTCAGGGATGCGATTTCAGTCTCTTTCTGGGTGGAATTACCTGTACAATGTAATATGAACATGAACAACACCAACCTGCTCAAGACGGGTGAGGTGGAAATATAATTTATAAATAGGATAATAATTCTCATGTGTCAATCATAATTAGGAAATGTTGATTACCAACCTTACGAACAAAGGCGTTGGTCACAATATGTAGATTGGGTCGATCATAAATAGGTTTCAGGAATGCCTTGTGAGTGCTGCAGCGAGAACCATTTCTCATGGTGTACTGAACTGGCATTATTCCTGCAACAAACAATTTTTAATGCTAAAATTATCTTCACGCCGTCAAATTGTATTCCCTTCATTTTCTAAAATGTCGTTGCCACTGTTAGCTCTGTACTTTCTGCAATCATTATTTTTGCAGTCTATTGAGTGACAATAGATAGAATAAACAGCAGTAAAAATTGCAACAAATCTAATTATTAATTTCTTTTAATATTGATAGGTTCGAATAATTTCTGAATGGATTTTTGTTAGGTTCTGTTGATTGTACCATTTTGATTTTCTCCATTAATATCTCTCCTCTTCCAACCAATCTCGTCCGCGGTTTTTAAGAATAGATCAGTTGACCAGTCTTTAAAGTCAGACTCTGACACTGTAAGAGGTCCTCCCTTGCCATGGTGAGATTCTGAAATAGGATGTTGAAGTGCATGCCTTAAGAAATATCTGACGTCCAATATTTAATCAAAACGACTTCAAGAAATGATTTGCATAATTATCTACTGAACAATAACCGAACTTACTGTCAATATTTGTCACTTGAATGTCCTCTGACTTTTTGAAGGAACTCAGAACTTCCTCCCAACTCCAGCCACCTTCAACCTGGTCATTCCAGGCTTCATAATCCTTTCGGTTTCCTCGTGAGTAAATCATAGCATTTGTGGAACTGGAACCACCAAGAACTTTTCCTCGAGGTAAAAAGAAGATCTAAAGAAATGAATGTACATTGTACTGTAAACCCAGATTGCTACACTGAACCATTCTTAAAGGTGTTTTTTATTTAATTTTATTTAAACACAACAAGTGAAACTTTATATATCTTTACGTTCGATTGGTTTCTGAAGAAGGGAGCGGTCTGAGCCTCGGATAGGAAATTCCAATCCTGATCACTCTTTTCCAAATGAGACTGCATCTTTGGTATTTCGTTGAGAATGAGATTGGGTTCGCCTCCAGCCTCCAACAACAGCACGGTGACGTCACAATCAGCTGACAGCCGATTGGCTACCACCGAGCCACTCGATCCGCCACCAACTGTTAAAATTATTAACCTTTCATGTATTACTTTTAAAAGAGTGTTAGTTTTCTTCTACATTGAATACAAAGTCTGATGAACTAACTGGATTGCACAAATTGTACCATAGTGAAGTACATGTACTGTTATACTGTTACAGTGGTATACAAGTACGAGCAGCACACAATTTACATATACAGGGTGTCCCAAATATAACCAATTTTCCCTATATATTTCATCATCTGAAATAATTTATCGAATCGCATGAATTTATATTTGAGAATAGAGGAATAGCAACCAAACATTTTGGCTATCACAGTTTTAATCTATTATTCGAAACACTTTTACTACATTTTTTCTGCTGGTCGTCAAAAACAAATAATTCACAAATATTAACCACAAGCACAACGGCATATTAACTTGCACTATCAGATATATGATAACCAAATGAAAATGAAATTCATTTGACCTGCCAAGATTATAATTCTCTCGAAAATTTCGATCCCGGGGTACTGGTCGTTCCCCTCACATAGTGCTTAAGTACCAAGAGGGGACGTAACGCCTGTAGTGCGGTTGACTACAGTTGATTTAAAAAAAAAAAAAAAAAAAAAAAAAAATACACATATGTGTAACGAACGGTATGTAACGTGTAACGGTATGTGTAACATATGGTAGCGGGTGGGAATCACTAAATCAAATAGAATCGATGTGAACATTATTTCAGAAATACAGTTGAATAGGCACTGTAAAAAGTGCTGGACTTTAAGAAGGTAAATTGATTGTATCCTAATGTAATTACATTGAATTCTCAATTTGAGGTGGGTCGTTTCTATGCATTTTTTCTGACTTACATAACATTCTGACATTAAGAAAATTCTTCCACGAAATTTTCCATTTGCAAGAAAATATATGTATTGAAAACGACTTACCAATGACAAAATCGTAGGAGTTTCGAAATTTAATTTTCGATTCGAGTTTGCAGTTTGAATAAAGCCCAAAGCAGTCGCTGACAAGAGTGACCACACTAATGGTAACAATATAGTTGAGATAAAGCTTCATTTTCTTGTCTGGTCGATAAATTCTTATTTAAGTTTGCCTTCTTAATTTGTAGTTTAAGTTCACTTCACAATAGACGGCGAAGAACTTTCAATGGTGCTCTTGCACATTCCATTTCACTAGTATATATAATAGTTGTACTGAAAGAGTCACACGAATAATTTGTCAGGTTCCATATTGCTTGAACAGCTGTCGCCATTTTCGCAATTATTTACACTTCATTGTCGATTCAAAATCCCATGGACTGGATCCCTATTCTTGTTTTACTTATTTACTGATTTGAAATACTAGCACTACGCAGTTACGAGTCAGCAATAAAAAATATTCCCCAGAGCAATTACGCCACTTAGCATTTTCACTCCAAGTCTTGGAACAAGGATCCAACCTGAAAGACGTTGCCACATCACCATTTAGTAATTTGTTTTTTACGCTATGATTGAATAAGAATAATATATATATTTCGTATTTATGGGGTTCACTATTCACGTCACAATGTTCAAATGTCAGACTTCTATGCCTAGACTAGCCCAAGTTGTAGTCCCCGGCTGTTGTTGGTGTCCTCCATCTCTTGTCTACCAGTGGTTTCAGTTTCCATTGCCTCTTGATAAAATCCGCGCCCCTCTCGGCCACCATGATAGTGGGTGCGTTAGTATTTCCGCTCGGTACATCCGGCATGACGGAGGCATCGATCACCCTCAGCCCGTCCACACCAAACACCCTACAATTAGAATCAAGCATTCCTGAACGAATCGTCAAAGAAAACATTTGAAGACAAACACCTCGTGACCATACCTTGTGAATTCTTAAGGCCGATAAATTAATGGGTTTAATTGATTAAGTCTCACCTGAGCTGGTTATCAACGACGGCCATTTCATCCTCCGCTGCCCCCATCTTGCAAGTTCCAACGCCGTGAAGACCAGTTTCGTAACCGAGTTTCACAGTACACCTTAAGTATTCTTCGGAAGATTTATCAAATTTCGAGCAGGCTGGGTAACTGTCGATTTGAAGACGTATTCCGGCCTCACTCAGTGCTTTGGTGTTGGCCAGGCTCTCGCAGACATGAATTCCTTCATTGACAAAAAACAATGCACTAACATAAAAAAACAATGAAGCTAAACTAAGGAAACTAAGGAAAAGTCCTCAGCTCAAATATTGCTGATGCCAACCTCGAATTATGGTGTCCACATCGGATTCGTTGCTCAAATATCGCGGTTCAATGATAGGTGGCGCCACTGGATCATTACTGCCAAGTCGAATTTGGCCACGACTCTGTAGTCTCAAAGGAAGTATTCCGCAGAAAGACACCAGCTGACTGTTGGACTTCTATAGTTCGAGTTGACATCACATCAATTTACGAGAAAATCGATCAAGTTTGAGGTGGATTGAGGTTTGTGTCTTACAGAATCTTTTAGCTTAGATGTCCCAAAATATTCGGTGAAAAGAAATTGGACGTCCGGCCAGCCGTCCTGGGACGCTTTGGTGTCAATAAAGGCCATCAAGTTGGGTTTCGCTAGGGGCTCTGTCAATCGTCCTTTGATATAATAAATTATAAAAAAACATGACATCTTGTATCAAAATTAGCATTGCATCACAACTTTTTAGGGAGCCCAAAGAAATGTTTGTATCTTTTCAAAAACTGGAATTTAGTTACACAGAAATAAGAACATCTCCAATTCAGGACATTCTTTTATCTTCCTAGATGTCGGAACTACCGAGAGATCAGTTTGTCACAAATTTATAAATGTCTTAAAGTTAGAATTCAATTCAGGGTACCTGTTTTGTTGACAGCCCATTTGATAAGTTGAGACTCAAATTCACCCGACTCTGAACACTCCCTTGTGACTTGTGCTGTAGCGGCTACAAACTTAAAATTTATGAGTGTCACATGTTCTCGAAGGTTTTCACCGACACCAGGAAGATCAACAATCGTGTTAATCTATGAAAAGTATATTAGTGTAAATTATTATACATCAAATTATATGGAAACTCCCAGTGGTGAGATGACATGTATGTAAGAACAACAAATTGAACTTTTCTTTCATGAAATTGAATGCACTTAAACTTAAGAGGACCTTAATTTGATTCTCATGGAGGCTCTGCTTACCTGAAACTTTTCCAATTGCTGACGAGGACCTACACCAGAAAGCAATAAGAGCTGAGGCGATCTTACAGTTCCAGTTGACAGGATGACTTCTTTTCTGACCCTTACTGTTAGATGTGAGTTACTACATTGAAAAACAACTCCGATAGCTTTAACCGAGTCATCAGGTAATGTTTCCAGCAGCACCTGAACAAAATAATTCCGGACATGTAAATGAACAATGACAATCTTTTGATCTAAATTAATTAATTATTTTGCTTCGATTTTCCAACCTTTCTAACAAAGGCGTACGTCACTATGTAAAGATTCGGTCGATGTGAAGCTGACTTGAGAAAAGCCTTGTTGGTGCTGCATCTTGCTCCATCCCTGATTGTGTATTGCATGTGCATTATTCCTAGAGAATAAATTACTGTTACAAACCATCTGAAATTATTTGATAGGAAATTATAAAATTTAATGTACCTGTTGGTGATTCTCCATTTACATCTCTCATCTCCCAGCCAATCTCTTTGGTTGCTTCCAAAAAACGTTTGGTCAGAGAGTCTGGTCTGCCCACATGAGTCACCGTTAAGTATCCTCCCTTGCCATGATAGGACTCTGCCAATGTCGGATCAATTCAAGATCAGTGGAATCCAAAAACATGACAACTATCAACAACTAAATTTCAGACATACCATCGACATTTGTCATTCGACTGTCTTCTGACTTCTTGAAGGCTTTGAGCACTTCTTCCCAGCTCCATTCTCCACCCACATCTCGGTTCCAATCTTCGTAGTCTCTTCGATTTCCTCTTACGTACATCATGCCATTGATGGAGCTAGATCCACCAAGAACCTTACCTTGAGCCCAAATCGGATTCTTAAAGTTGCAGTAGTTGAATTATTAAAAAAAATACATTATCAATATTTTTTATTCCCTACCTCAAGTAATCTACACATAGAACTGCATACCTTTTATTAATTTCCTATCACTGTAGTCACTGCTCTATATGCATTTCAGTACCCCACTTAGGTGCACATTTTCACCAGAACTCCGAGATCGACATTTTCGAGAGCCCGCGCCGGGAATCGAACCCGGGACCGCCGAGCCACAGTCAGTCACAATACCGACTGGACTACGAACCTGTTTCTTATTCTCCGGAAATCCTGATCTGGGAAATATTATTGGATAATTCCAATTTTGGTTAGTACTTCGTATATTATTAAATAATTGTGGAATCTCATTGAGTATTTCGTTCTCATCTCCGCCGGCCTCCAACAGCAACACAGTGACGTCACCATCTTCTGACAGCCGATTGGCTACTACGGAACCAGCAGATCCTGCACCAACTGTTGAGATGAATGCAGCTTTAGTATTTTTACGACTGTGGAGTTGTTATCAAAACTTAAAAATGTAAAGCCAATTAGCAGACTTACCTATTATGAAATCATAATAGTGAAATAATCCTATGTTCGAGGAAAACTGACAGCTAGTATGCGATAGACAATTATCGATGGCTCCTAGCACAATGGCGAAAGCAACAAGTTTGATAAACACCATTGCTGCGAATGAAAATAATAAAAACCGCTGAAAATCCTCAACTGCAAATCCAGGAGAATGGATAACTAAAGCTATTACCAGGCCTTAACAATCTATCAACGATAAATTCGTCAGTGCAAATGCTATACACATGTTGCCAAAAGTATTTCAATATTGACGTAATGCCAGCAGTTGATTGCAGGTCAAATGCCCGTCCAAACACATGACGTTTTAATTGCTGGCATTGGTACAAACGATTAAAACACGATGAAATATTCTAATTGATTCAATCCTTGAATAAAACGAATAAATATATCAATTAATTAATTACACCAAATAATTTCTTGTTCATAAAGATCTTAAAAGAAGTCTTGTACAAGCGTTACCACAGAATTGGGAATTCGCTTTCTTTTATTCAAGCGCTGAAAGACAGATTCAATGACCAGAGATACAGAGTTTATAATTAAGAAATTCAAGGACATGTATGGATTGAAATGTAGTTTTGAACAAGTGATTTAATTTCGTTGGAATAGATGTACATCATTCGAATTATAAATTCAAAACGACGAAAAACTGTACAATTAATTATAAAATAATAATAATCCCTGCCAAATATCTTCAGGGGTTAACCTGAAACTATATGGACCCCTTTTATTATTTTTAATAAGTCGGCAAAAAATAGTCCGATTATTATGAAATTTGGTGATTAGCAGATCGATTAGCAGACGACAAATGGTATCACTTCATTTGACTTTATTTGACGGTATATATTGTGCATGCTCGTACATATGATGCTCGATTTGTGTTCACCAGTTGTCAACAGTCTTCAATTTGTAATGTAATTTAATTAAATCAGAAGCCCGTTCTCCTATCATAATAGAGGGCGCGTTTGTATTTCCGCTCGGCATATTCGGCATAATGGAGGCATCGATTACCCTCAGCCCAGTTGCGTTGAACACTCTGGAATTAAAATGAAACCACATTCATTTAACCTTTTGTTTAGAGACATTCGGTATTTTTTTTGGGTTCATGCTCTCGCTCACCTTAATTGATTATCGACGACGGCCATTGGATCATTAGGTGTTCCCATTTTGCAAGTTCCGGCGCGATGTGAACCAGAAACCCGAGCCAACCTCACGATACATCGCAGATGTTCATCAGAGTGCAAATCGTATTTTTCACATTCGGGGAAACTATCCATCTTTAATCGGATTCCTGCATCAATCAGTGTTTTCGTTTTGGCTAACTGAAAACAGATTTTGATTCCTGAAAGTAGAAAAAAGTAAATCTGAAATTCAAATCATTCTCACGTCTATTGAAGTCACTCACCCAAGGCTCACGATCCTCTCATCTTTTCAAATTTAATAATTTTTGTCTCGGAATTTAAAAAATATAAATTTATGATTTTGTTTTGGGTTTCTTTTTTTTTAATTATTCAAGTTTCTTTTTTTTAAAGGAAAAGGTAAATTTAACTTTGTAATTTTTTTCTTTAAATTTTAGGACTGCTCACTTTAAACTTTAAAAATTTCTTTCTTTCGAGAAATTAATTTTAGATTTTCATTTTACAGTGGTTCTTCATTTGTTTTTATATTTTGTCCTTATGTTGGTTAGAATACTGTACTCAGAAAATTAAAAATATTTCATACCTCGGATCAAACCCTTCACGTCTGATTCGTTACTCAGAAATCTTGTTTCGATAATAGGTGGCACCACTGGGTCTTTACTACGAAGCCGAACCACACCTTGACTCTGTGGCTTCAGGAATATTGGAGAGCAGAGAGAAACGAGACCTTCCGCGGCTGCAGTCTGAAATTAATTTTAAAATGGGGCACCTTTCAAACTGAACTTCGAAATGCAGACTTGAAATCTACATATTTTCAGCTCGATCACTCAACTGCTTCGTCCAGTTTCGATCTCCCGTAGTATTGAGTGAAAAACAATAGAATATCCGGCCATCCGGCCTGCTCGGCACTTGTCGTGGATTCGGCGAATGCTACCAAGTTGGGCTGTGCAACGGGTTGTGTCAAACGTCCTTAAGGTCGATAAAAAAGTGTCAAACGGTCAAATCAAAATAACAATACCCCCACACTGTCCAGTAATTTAAACAGATAAATAACACAATCCAATAAATTCACAAGTACGACCCGTCGTGGCGCAGTTGGTTTATGACGGACTGCGGTTCGGCGGTCCCGGGTTCGATTCCCGGCGCG
>JAQGBY010003527.1:0-19013 GCA_034698785.1 Mycogona germanica | reverse complement strand
ATCGCTGTCCGACAAGAGTAGATCACCACGACGGACCTTGGCTGCTGCGGACAACATCGGTTTGATGGTGGTTGTGGTGGTGGTGGTGGAGGAGGTCGACGGCTCACTCACTAAGTGTCGCTGCGGCGACCACAGTTCAATCTTGGACTGACGGAGGTAACGACCCTGGCCAACCGCGGCCCGCTGGGGTGGCGGAGCCGGAACCGCACCTGATGGAGAGACCCGTCGCACCTTGAGAGAGGCGGCGCCAGCACCGGCACGTTCAGACGACCGCTTCCGTTCGCTGCTTCCAGCATCCGACCCGGGTGCATGCGGAGACAGAAGCGGAGGCGTGTCCGACTGGTGGTGGATGCCGATGTCCACGTTGAGCGCCGCACCCAACGACTGGTCCCAGTTCACCACCTCGGCCTTGACAATGACGGACGTCTGGCGCAAACCATTGGTGGGCGGACGAGCCGGTGGATCAGGGTGGTTGGTAGGGGGCGCGCGGAGCGATTGGCGGAAGTCCTGGTAAGACGGACTTATGTAGCCGTTTGCTGCGGACATGGACCAGGTGGGAGCCCAGCTGCTCGAATTGGCAGAACCGGACACAGATCCGTTGGCGGTGCTGGTGGAAGGGGCGGGGGTGGCGGCCCGTTGGGCAGCCTCGGCGGCGGCGCGGCGGGTGCGCTTCTCCACCGAGACCACATCGATCACGTCGTCCTCCTCGTCCTCAGTGTCGGCGAACAGCGAGCGGCAGTCCATCTCTGCGGAGAAAGGTCAATGGTCCGATTAGTGACATCGGATGGGAATAATATAAAAAATAAATACATCTGTAAATAGAACTTCATTAAATCCTGCCACCACGTAAATCACCATAATACTACGGCGCGGCGACAGTATCTAAATAATTACGCAAGGCCAAATATATATGCGCAATCGATTTTAATTTAGTTCATTGGGAATTAAATATTATGCTCTGCGCAATCAATTTTAATTGAGTTAGTTAACCATTTGTTGTAGATTCGGATTCCCCTTCCTGTCCGAACGAGTTGAAGAACTCTGTACCCAATATTGTGGATAGCGGCGGTGTGCCAACTAGTGCCGATTCTTGGTCCTGTAAAAGACACAAACGTATTAAATTAACACTTGTAGCTCAGGTTTCACTGATGAAATGGTGTTGGGATAACAAACTCAATTTAATTGATGGGTCGTCACACCAGCTGAATCATTCATTTTTTTATTTCCAAGATGTGGAGTTCCAGAAAACAATTGTTAATCATGTGCGTTACCCGGCTCCTGGCTTCTTCATTATTCGCATATTCATAAAACTAGATTTAAATTTAGCTCGTGTGGTTAAATAACGTTGTTTCATTCAAGCGACGGACAGCCTAGGTCAAATGTTAAGAGAAAATAATTCTTTGCCTACAGCAGAATTCGGTCAACCTGCGTAGCTCAAGGAAACAACTGCCAAATCTTCCCTTAACCTTAGAAAGAGCATTTCTTCGTTATCTAGTCAGGTCCACAATTACAATATATACCCACAAGCAATGCTAACACGCGTAGCTATTGGAAACAATTACTGGGTCCGAAAAATGGCAGACTCGGTCAGCAAATCCTGCCAAAACAGAGTTAAATATGAAATCGATCAGAACAAAAATGAATTTCTAACACAAATGGAAATTTATCCATCAAGAGGCCCCTAGTCATCGATCCAAACAGCCACACATTTTGACCTCTCCCGCACCATAAGGCCGTTAAAAAAATTAAAAAATTTAACCAAACCCACCAACATTATCACATATCTCAACTGTCCAGTTCTTCCCAATGGAACAGGGGAACCACCGCAGCGAATTTCAACGCTTTTGGACCAGCGGAAACGGATTTGCGACCAGAAAAAATTGATGTAAAAACCCCACCGAAGGACCCGCGTAGGCCTACAACATAATTAACCCTTTGAGAATGGAGGGGGCGTTTTAAATTTCCAGTCATAACGGCTACGTTAACTCAAAGAGAACAATCAAATAGCACAACGCCACCCAGCGGTGAGCCAGCAAACGAGGTCGTACGCCAATCATCTGGGTCGAAAGTTCTTCGAGATTGGTGCGTTGAACTTTCGACGTGTCAGGTACAGACAGTTCATGGGCGATGCGGACAGATACGTGAACGCCCGCCACTTCGAATGACTTTGAGATGCAATTGAAAGGGGAGGGGGAGGAATATCGGGCCTAATCGGTCACTGTGTTAACTATCGTTTTCTAGAGTTTCCCGTCCCAGAGACAAATTCTGAAACGCTCGATGCGTGTCTGAGACTCTCGCCTTGGAAAGTAACAAGTTTCTGGCCTGGAAAACCATTAAATAAACTCACCATTTAATCCAACATGGGACGCATCAGAGAACAGCACGACCTAATTTCCAATAATAAAAAACTATTCACACACTTATGCCTTCTTTAATACATGCCCCATCACATGATATCACCTGATTCAGGGCAGCATGATTTATTGCTTTATAAAATAATCAAATATCACACTTCTCAATTTTATCCATCCATTTTTATATATTTGTTAAATAATTTCATCCGAATCGGAATACTGATGGAAATATTGTTCGCAACTAAAATATTTGCAATATCCTGACGTGTTGCCGACACAAACGGCCTTCATTGAAAAGGTGATGCGCAAATTGTGAGGCAGCATTTATCGATAGTGCTGATATCGAATATAATATCGATTGCTCGTTGGGTTCGACTTGCCTGTTCACACGGCACAGGAATATCTGGATTGGAAGCAAATGCGTTTAATTATGACCTACGTCAACATGACCGTTTTCTATGAGGTCTAGAAAAAATGGAAAACGCACCAAGCTACAATCTGGATTCGTTTGTTAATCGCGTTTCACTAATCCGCCAAAAACTTGATTGAAGTTGACGCCGTTCTAGTGCCCTTTTTTTGTTTATTTAGTTTTTGCTTAACGAATACAAATTGATCAGCGCTTGTTCATTCAGGTGAACCACCACGTTCGTAAATTTAAATTAGTTGCTCATCCGAGCGATTGACAGAGACCTAGGAAGTTTTGCCCCTAAGAACATGTCCAGCAGGAAACAGACAACAAGAACAGACAGGACTGAATGCAGGCCTAATAATGGACACGAAGGTGGACCGATTCCTCCTCAGGAGATCCAGAGGATCTTGCAGACCAGACTGATCGCGTCCGAATGGTCAGAGGATTTGCAGAAGTCCCAAGAAGCCAAACGGTAAAATTAATTCCTTAAAAAATAGTCCCAGAGTCCCGGTTTCTGGAGGAGAAGCAATTGTTTCCAAAAGCGTCGCATGGTAGTAACAGCTGGCCACGTTGATTATAATATCTGTGTTTGCTCCAAATGTGTTCTTTTGTAAAAAGGAAAACATACCTTATATGATTTCATCACACGGCTCCTAAAACCAATCTTCAATTTATCAAATAAATGTCTAAATTGTTGCAGATATTTACAAGATATCCTGAGGAGATGTTCCAGTATGGGCGAAAGTAACTCGGCCATCATCATTGGACCCAGATGCAGCGGAAAGTCGACGGTAAGATAGATCAAAATCCCTGCCAAGGTTAATAATAGCTAATAATATATAAGAGAATTCTTTGACTGCAATCAAGAATCTGTAACAAGATCGTCAATAACAACAAGATTTGTGATTCAAGAATAGTAGATATGATTCCGATCAAAGGCTTCTTCAAAGGATTTAGTATTCGTGAAGATCTGTTGTAAACTTAGTTTATTGACGATCTTGTTACTGATTCTTAATTGCAGTCCAAGCAATTCTCTTATATATTAATTCTTATATCAGTATCATATCTACTATTCTTAATTAATAATAGCTGTTCAATTTTATTCTGCAACCGAAAATAACTTTTTTAACCAGAATGTAAAAATTGTCAAAACGGCAGCATCCAATCGAAAACTAGTCCTGGATGTGTCTGTCACACTTTACGATGCCTAATCTCACCTCTTAAAAACACGTATAAACTATATATTCTCACTATTAAGATAGGAGTCGCTGTATGGTAACTATTATATAATATTACTGTAATAATATAATATAACTATTACATGGTGATGCGCAATATACATTAATCCGTGTTTCACATCTGTAAGATTCAAGCCATGTGATTTGATTATCAAATGTTAAATTTCTGTTCGCGTTTATCACTGCATTCTGGAAGTACGTTTTAAACATTGAAACTATATAATTTACTTGTTGCCGTATCAGATTATTATCTAGCGATATCGTTTTAATTCAATAGTCTAAATATTCTGAATGGCAATTTTATGGCATCTATTTTGATAATTGGAAATCAGAAAAGAATATTCCAATACAAAGTGCATGCATATTTTAAAGAACATTATTTTCATGTAATTTTAGCTCGTCAACAGCGTTCTGAAAGAAATGCCCCAAGATGCTGTATTGCAAGTGCGTCTGAACGGTGAGTGCAACTTGAGTTTTCGAACGCGAAGGAAAAATAGAAGAAATGATAATTGAAGTTAGAATGCTGTCTGTTCAAATTGTAAATTAAAACAAGAATTGCAAATGAAATCAGATGATTTTGATTTTATTTGATTAGAATTTGAGTCAATTTTATTTTCATTTTGGCTTTTTTCAAATTGCGTCTTCAAAATTTCATCTTATAAGGCAAAAACAATTTCCTTAGCGCGTTTAAACAGTCGTAATAAATATTTATTTCAAATTTATTCGTAGGTTTGCTACAGACTGATGACCGAATTGCCATCCAGGAAATTACTCGGCAACTGAAGTTAGAAAACGCGGTAGAGGACAAAGTATTTGTAGGTGAACGTTCTAAAAATAACTTGAAAAGTTGGTTAAGACTGGGGCAAACTAATTTCGATATTTTTAAAATTTTAATTTGACAAATTCGTTTCAGGGAAGTTTCGCCGACAATCTCACATTCCTGTTACAAGCTCTGTCCAGTGGTAATATTGGAATCTAAATCTGCAAACTGTTCTGTATATAAATCTGTAAATTGTTCTATCAAAGTGGTTATTTATTTTTTAGATACCATTACATATTTGAAATTCCGATTTTCATTTGTCTAGGAAATCAAAATACCAAAGTTGTTGTCTGCATTTTGGACGAATTCGATCTGTTCTGCTCTCACCACAATCAGACGCTTCTCTACAGTTTACTGGATACCTCGCTCTTAGCCCACACGCCATTAGCGGTCATTGGATTGACGTGTCGACTGGTCAGTTTGTTTGGCAGCTTTTGGTATACTATGGGAGACTGTTTCGAGTCAATACAGTACCTTTTTTGTTGTTGCTTGAAACGGTTTTATCAATAAGAACCTCATTTCTGATCATTTTTTACTGGTAGGATGTTCTGGAGTTGCTTGAGAAACGAGTCAAGTCTCGGTTCTCTCATCGGACCATCCACCTCTTTGGTAGTCATTCGTACGACGAGTACGTAGCGCTACTTCTTGATTTTCTCAGCCTATCCGTTACCGAGCACCCACAGTGGGATCGTCGCTCAATCGAGACGTGGAACGAGCATGTCAAGGTACGTCGGAAACAACTGAAAGTCTGATAATCTTGACGCGTCCATGAATCCATTCATTTTTATTGGAATTAATAAATGGGAAAGAACGTTGAGATAGTTTCTCAAAGGGTTACGGTTTCTTTTCAAGGAGTTGTCAAACGGCGTCAACTTCAAGAAGGCCGTCAAACGAATGTTTCAGTTCAGCAAAGACATTGCAACTTTGAAGTCCTATTTGGTAAGCTCGCTTTAACTTTTATTAATGGTTGCAAGGAGTTGCGTCCAAACAAAATTATCTTGCTTTAAATTTTTAAAAGGACTAAAAGGAAATGCAGCGAAAGACATCCTTCCAGTGATGCCAGATTTAATTCATTTTCCTCTTTAAGTTTGTGGTGGTGTCGTACCTAAACGAATCTCACTCCACCTTGGACGACCGCGACTTCGATTCGGCGAGCCATCACCTGTCTCCAGCATCGCGCAGTCTCACCCTGCAGAGCCTGTCGGTGCTGGAGCTGTGCCTGGTGCTGGCCATGCGCCAACTGCACACCGTCTACGACGGCCAACCCTTCAATCTGGAGATGCTTCACCGTGAGTACAACAAATTCTCCGCCGGTCGCTCGGCCTACCAGCTGAACCGCGAGGTGGTGGTCAAGGCGTTTGAACACCTGGCGGCCATGGAACTGGTGCGGCCCACCATCGAGGGCCACCTCGCTCGGGCGCGCGTTCAGAAGGGCTTCCGGTTGGTCTCCTTCCTGCTGGAGCCGTCCGAGGTGCAGGAGGCGCTCAGGAACTATGCCGGATTGCCCACCGAGGTGCAGCAGTGGGCGGCCACCCTGGCCAAGTGAGGTCAGAATCCGTACACGACCGTTTGGTGGACGAGTTCAGGCAACACTGAATCACGGTTGACCTCGCGAAACCCAAGAAGTATACCGGATTCAAATTTAATTTTTGGACGAAAGAGCAGAAACAATTGCCAAAAGGACAGCTCGACTTATTTGAGTGATTCTAAATCATTCCCAGTGAAGTGCCCTGTCAAAGTGATTTGCAGATTGTAGAACATCAAAACATAAAACATCAGTGCCACAAAAAATTCTTGTTCCAGTTCTAATCTGTGTTGTGTTAAAAAGGTTTTGTTTATGGAAGCTTGCTAACTAGAAGCCAAGATTCTTTGAAAACGAATTCTTGATGACAAAATCTCCACAAATAGTCAACAATGAAGTCATCACATGGAAATTAAATTTACATTTTTATTTCTCTGATGTGGGGGTGTTAGAAATGATAGCGCTATATCTCCTCTCATGACACCGGGTTAACATCCGGGCTTTCCTAGCATTCCTCGAATGGAACACAAAATCAATTAAGTTTCATAAACGCAAGTTATTACAATACGAGGTAAACTGTCTACAGTTCACAAATTTTTCCCATTCAATTTGAATAACAGAATTTGCAACAGAATTTGATCAAATTGATTTTGTGTTCGACATCAGTGTTGTCGGAAAGACCAAGTGATCAGGAGGTTCGAGAGGGAATCTGCACTGGAACAAATGATGGATGCGATATCTGGCACCACTGGACGACACCATTTTTATGTTTTTAGAACATGTTTTTGTGATTTTTTTTTTGTCGGTGTCGCCCTCTGGTGCCGGACGAGTGGCAAATTAACTATATATTTCTCCACTCGAAAAATTCGATTGGACATGTAAAAATATCACTCGAAAAGAACAAAAAAATGGGAGAAAAATATGAGCATGATGGCGAAAAATTGAGGAAAGAGGGATAAGGTGATAAAATGGGATCAAATTCGACACTAGAGTACGGTATATCAATAATGGGATACAAATCTCGCAGTTGGAAACATGGGTCAAACGAAATTCACGAAAAACCGTCACAAGTTAGTTGACAGCACTGTTTCTAAAAAAAGAAACGAAACAAATAGGAATTCCCTAGCTACCGAATTTCACATGCTAAACATGTTTCCAAACAAACTAACCTTTTTAGAATTAAATGCGGTTTTCAACCCCGAAACTATTTCTCGTAACTAATAATTACAGTTGATGAGCTGGATGATTGCATTAAATGCGAAAAACATGGAGTCATTAATAATTAAAAAAATTCAACCGAACATATTTATTTTAAAAACGACAATTTCATCATCATTTTTGAAAAATATCATAAAAAATGATCAACCAACTCATTTCATAAAAAAAAATCTAAGATACTAACAAAAAAAGAAAAAGATTAAGTGATTCATTAGTCGACTTGTAGTTTTTCGGCGAGCTTGACGACCGCAAGGAGCTCTTTGCAAACACAATCAGTAATCAAATATAATTAAGAATAACTAATCTAGTCCGTCTACATTTCACCACCACATTTTTGCTTTTTAAAAAACTTGGAATAAATTAAGAAGTTCACCTAATGACTTTTGTACGCACGTACAAATCAAATCTGAAAAACAATGTAACCAAAAATTATTCTGATTAGTTAAAAATATTTTAAAAATCCAAAATTGTTGAAAATATTTTCTTAAAAACATTTCGGTGTAATTTTGAGGTCTAATTACTTTTTTTCTTCTGTTTCTGATCGGCAGATACACACCTTAGGAGAAAAATGGGGCGCGTTCTCCAATCGGGCAGTGGCTGAGTTTTGCTTTGGCTTCGTTTGAAATTGACAAGAGGGTTTTTTCTTCTATTTTTTTGTAGACGGTCACAGTCACAATTCTGAAGACAAAACTTCGAAAAGAAAATTCCCAAGTGATTTTTCCACTACACTCACCGATCCCCAAACATTCCGATTGACCTTGGGTTTCGTTGACCTCGGGAGGTGACTTGGAGGCGACTCCATAATCTCTTAAATGCAAAAGTCAAAACTGATTCTCGCGTGTGTGTGTGTATGTGTACGTACATGAAGGCCAGAGGTAGATTAGTAATGGAAAGGCCGGATCTAGATCTAGTCGCAGCGCCGCTAGCGGCGGCCTAACGAACAATTTGGCTCAAATCTCAAGATCGTTAGTTTGGACGGGTTGCAACAAATCACCGAGGCTCAAAACAAAAAGACATTCCAACAGGTGTGCACTAGTTTCGAAAATTTCTAGAAATAAAAATATGTTAGGTGGATTAACAAAAAAAAAATTTAGAACCGATTTTGTGCAACATCCTGAGATTGACGAACAAACTGCTGCACCAAGGTGTCTTCGAGACAAGAGATACAACCCAAAGAATATAAATAAATGTAACTGGGGGTGTACATTGTGGAATATTAACTAAATATGACGTCACAAAATAGAAATGATATTATTCTGTATCTAAAACCTTTTCAAAGGTAACCCTTTAACCGGGAAGGTTAAATCCATCCATTTTAGTTATAACAAGGAATTTAAGTTCGTTACAGGTTTCATTTTGAAAAAAATTTCAGAATTAAATAATTCAGTTTGTACCGGGAAGAACGAGTTTACACGTTTTGCCAATCCGCACTTTTTGTCAGCTAGCCCAAAAACTGGTAGGTTGTGAGATTTTAAGAATAATTTTAAAAAATACGTTTTGTTACGTTTATTTTGTAACTGTTTACGTTTTGGAGAATAAATATTTTTTATAAAATTAATTGTACGACAGAATGTGGGTCCTTGATAATCAATTCCCCGCTTAAAGGGTTAACATATCGTAATTGAAATTTGCTCGTCTAAATCTTCTTAAAATAATTCGTAATTCATAACTCGATATTTAATTTCATCTCGTGACGTCACAATCGGTTTTTAATTTAAAAAAAAACAACTAGGATATAATTTGAAACACCGGGTGGGTTGCGCCCTTGTCAAGAAGGTCACCACTAACCGCGCAAAACGAAACAAACAAAATGACGGCCAGAGAACGTTTCCTGGTCAGTTGGCGAACCGAACAAAAACGTCACCCTAAAATATATATAATTTCGTCGGGGTCGCGAAAATCAATCTCGGAATGTTCGGGGACAAGTTAATGATGTCCCGGGATGAGGGGGAGCTCCTTGCGTGACGTCACGTGAATACAGGGGTGGCTCACTGCGCGCGTATCCATAATAAAACATAAAAACAAATGTACACATGTGGTCACTGGGCATAATAATTTCACGTATTACACATCGAGTACGCTGGACACAATCTTTGTTACAAAAGAGGCATAAAATAAAACAATAAATGAATAAAAAGAACACTTTCGCTTACCACATGGGGGAGGAGTCTCGATGGGAAAAGTCTCTCTACATTACTTTTTACACGAGGGGTTATTCCGGATGCTTCCAGTTTTTTCCCCCCGACCCCCAATTTTTTTTTTGTGTAGCTTACTTTGGGTAATTGGACGACTCGACACGTCAGTTCCCAGTATTCGTGACACTTGGCGTTCGATTAGGTCATCTTAATCTTCAAATAGACAACTAAGAATTGGTTAAAAAAAAAATTCTTGACTTTAGCAGCAAGTATTACATCAACACTAAGTGTTAAATATTGCCTGTCATCGCCAATCGGACCTAAAAATTGTATTCAGTACTCAGCAGTCAGGCACTGTTGTGGCCATTTGGCAGAGGGGGTGGGGGAGGAGACTGCCTAAGGGTAACAATTAAAAAAAAACCCTGCGCTTCTCTCTTGTAAAGTCAGAATCGGTCCTAAGGGGGCAGTGTAAGCTGATTGAGGGGAGATTAGGACCTTGAAGGATTATCGTCCACTTCAAACTCAAATAGTGATTAAAATAACTTTCCCCTCTATTCGCCTAGACAAAATAAAACTCAAAAATGTCAGTTAACCCTTTAACCGGTCAATCAATTTTTAGCTCTATCCAATCCTGTGCTTTGCATTTCTCTGTGATTGGTAGATTTTTACCACGATCTTTTTGAAAAGTGAAAACGCGTTATGTCGTCATTGCCGGTGGTATGCGGACGTGAACGCTTATAGTCGTCTTGGCCGGTTAAAGGGTTAAGAACAGAAATATTTTAAAATTGAGTCAAAATATCAAAAACTCGGGGAGTGGGGTCGACGACGTACCAAAACTAAATCCACCTTGCCACTGAACCAACCAACTACTGATTGTTCATGTTAAAATGACTCGTGGTGGATCATGTCGAGTGGATTTGAGGGAAGGTCTGGGTTCCTTCTAACTTCGAGTGACCAAATCGAGGATGCAACAGTGACGTCACAGCGTGTTTTTGTGTGCAACCGCTCAATATAACTCACTCCTCATGTGCAATTTCATAACTAACCCAAAAAAACATCAGAATCAGGCAGGACGGGAGTACAAGTAATTAAAAAAAAACTCTGAATAAGCTAAAAGACACGCTTTCTCCCAAGATCCGCTTTTCGAGCTCAGTCAAGAGGACGCAGTCGTTCCCCAGGTCCCCAGGAAGTAGTCAACGTCGTCCACGAACGAAAACTTTTCTCTTTCGACTCACAAAAACGGGGGGGGAAAAAAGAGACAGAGGACAAAATATAAAACCTTGCGAGGTGTCGATCGGTAGAGGTGAGGCGAAACAAGTGTGGAGAAATTCCCAGCGCACGCGGGAATGCCTGAGACATAAAGATGCGATAATAACAATAATAATAATAATGGTAATAATAATTATATATATATATTTATATATATTTATTTATATAGTATTAACAATGATCTGTGGGATGTTGTTGTTGGGTCTGTCGTGTGAGTGAGGTCGCGGTTGGGGGGAGCAGGGGTTGTACATCCGGTTCAACCGGAGAACTTCCGGTCACCTTCTGGGATGATGCGGTCGCTTACTTTGTCTTCCGGTTCCACAGTGGTTCGTGATGGTCGACTTAGTGACTTGGTCAACGCTATCCCACCGGTGAAAAGTAAACCAAGAATGAATTCGAAACAACTATTCAAAGGAGTTTTCTTTTAACCAAAATACTATCTATGGAATTTTTTTTTTGGCCCCAGTGAGAACATTCCGGTGAAAGAGTCCGGTTCCGAATATTCCCGCTAGTTAACACTGAGAGGGGTACAAAACCTCCTGTTGTGAATTAAATACACTTAAGTGAATTGAAAAACAAAAAAAACTAATCTATTAGTCATTAGTCCATAAATTAGTCGCCGGAATATTTAAAAAAACTTGAACAGCAGTCGATCATCACGGATCACTTCTCAAAGGGTGTGGACAGTTTCGCTCAGTTCACCCAATCCCACTTCGCTCGCAACAAAAACCACCGCGTTTCACCCACATAAAAAAAAGAACCCCGACCACGGTTTTTTTTTCCGAAAAAGAAAAAGGCTGACCGGGTCCGAAATTCCGGAGAATCCTCGAGGAGGGAAAATTCCCTGTCGAGGTGCAATTCGAGTTGCGCACGTCGGACGCTAAATGGCGCGCACAAAAGGACCACGGATATTCGCCTGAACAGGCGGCGCTGCGGTCGACAAAGGAAACACTGGTGGCAAGGCTGTTTGGAGAGATAGAGAGAGCGAAAGAGAGAAGCTCTCTGTGTCCACGACTGGTTCCAAAAAAGAAAAAAAATAACAAAAAAACAACCCCAAATACACAATTCCATTTTTTAACGAGCACATGGCGCGCTTATTAACACACAGGCTCCAATAATTTCTCTTCTGGACCGCACAGGCGGCGCGGCGATCGTCTCGGACGTCACGTGACGTCAAATAGTTTTTGTTTTTTTTTGGCTGCCATCATCTGTCAACGTCATCGTTTCTGACACAGCCTGTCGTAGTCGTTGTTCCGCTTCAAATCGTAATTTCTTTTGAAAAGCGTTTGTTTTCAAGTGTTGCTGCCGGGGTTCTTGTACCGTCTCATTTCTTCCGGAAGGGTCCGTCCCGCACAGTCTCGGCTATTTCCGGTTGGCCGCCGCAGGCCTGGACCCCACCCGCACACGGGGGGCAGTGTGGCACGTCGACGGGACGAACGCAGAACACCTAAGCGTCGGTTTCTAGGAATTGTGTCGTCCGGTCGGTTTTCTCGCGCCCACCTCCTCCCGCGCGCGCCCTCTGGTGACCAGAGGTGCACCGCTGTTCGCGATTCACGGGACGCCGGACGGGAGAAACGGTGTCTTTTTTTTAGTCTCTTGCTCCTATTGTCCACCGTTAGCGCGCGCACTTGCTCCTCGCACCGCATCATTGGTGGAGATGCTGGTGGATTGGTTGGCGGCAGGTCACGTGGGCGGGAGTATTGTTGTGTCGGTGGTGTTCGGAGCGCCGCCCTGGTGGTGGTGGTGGTGGTCATGGTGGTGGCCAGCGCGCTATATGCTCGACTCTTTAGGTATGAGGCCGAGCGGCATGGGGATGAGGATGGAGGGTGACACCAACTTGTTGTTGTTGCTGGACGTGTTGAGCGGGCACAGCATGGCGGCCGAAGTCCGGCTCAGGTGGGACACGCGCTCCAGCACGCAGCTAGCTGACAGGCGGGCCTCGGCGTCGTGGTCCCAGCACTCCTCGACGGTGTCGCACAACGAGGACATGTACTAGTTTGGTGGTAGGCGGACGGAACGAAAGAAAAAATTTAAATTAAACGCCAAAAGAGATTATGTACTCGGTACTTTAACACTATGGCTCGGATCGAACAAATAGCGCCAAGCACTACAGCTATCAAAAGTATCTAATATCTCAAAACCATGGCAACATTTTGAACGTCCTACGTCACAAGGAGTCGCTCCTCAATTCCCGTTATTATCTAGAGCGTGCTCAACTCACCGGATGCTTTTTCCACTGGTCCTTGAAACGGGGTCGTGTTTTCTGGTGAACGACAGCATCCTGCATGTCCTCCAGGCTGGGGTGTCCTCCCACCTCTTCCTCGAAGGGGAGGCGGTAATCCTCGACGGGACCTGTAACATCCGCAACACACATGCAATTAAGACATGGTGTCAATGCAGTATATTCCGAACGGTATCGACAATTTAAACTCGAAATGAAATCACGAAGATAACAAATTTGCACGAACAAGCTAAATTTTCATGGTCTAAATACCGACACCGTCACTCACCGTCTTGTGCCGTGCACCGTGACATGAGCTCCCAGAGCACCAATCCGCAGGCGTACATGTCAATGCGCAAGAAGGCATCACGCTGGAAGTTGATGGCCCCTTCCAGCACTTCCGGTGCCATGTACCGACGTGTTCCCACCTGTTCACCACACACGCACAAGAGAAACGATTAATACTCACTTAATCGTGTTTTAATCAACATTGATTATTAGTAAGAGTTTAGCTAGACGGTCTGAGGAAATCCTCACCTGTCCGTGGGCGTCACCCGGCGACTTTCCGGGCTCGAAAATGAGCGCCAGGCCGAAATCGGCGATGCAGGCGGTCAGATCGTCCTTGAGCAAAACGTTCTTGCTCTTGAAGTCACGGTGGGCGATGGATGGCTTGGCGTTTTGCATCTTGTTGGCAGGCAACTCTTCGTGGAGATGGGTTAGACCCTTGGTGATGCTCTCGGAGATGTGACACAGCTGCTGCCAGGTGACCAGGTTGGCCTTGAGGTAGTCGCACAGCGAGCCATTGGAGTGGAAGTGGGTGATGAGCCAGTACTCGGCCTGCAGGTTATCGCCGCGCTTCTCGGCGCCGATGAACATGAGGATGTTGTCATGGCCCATCTGCGGCTGACAGAAGATCTCCTGTTCGACCAGCCACGACTGCTTCTCCTATTGTTGGAAGCGAGACAAATGTCAGCGCGATCGTTTAACAAATTGCGGAGGTCACCTTGGCATCGGGCAACTCAAAAAGACCTAGGGACAACTGACCTGCAAGGGCAGAATCTTGACGGCGACACACTCGCTCATCATCTGCGCCTTCCACACGGCACCGAATCGTCCGCGCGCCTTGATCTCCAGCAGCTGCACGGGCCTGAGTCCGAGCAGGGGCGAGGGCGGAGGCAGGGGGCTGGGCTCAGTGGTGGGCACCTCGTTGAAGTAGGCCATGCGGCGTTGGCGGTACACCCAGAAGATGAGGGTGATCACCACGCTCACGCCCAGTAGCGGCAGCAGCGTGTACAGCAGGATGGTCAACAGGGTGCTGCTTCCCATCGGAACACGCTTGGCTGAGAGGAAAGAAAGAGTGAAGACACGGCCAAATTAGAAAAAGACACATATTGCACGAATCGAACAATTGGTTAGGAACTAGAATCCCGGAAGTCATGGGTCAGGGAGGGTGGACTCACTGCTGGTCTCCACCGGCGGCTGGGTAGGCATGGGGATGTGGTACATGTGTCGGTTGCACATGTCCCCCTCGCAGCAGCAGAACATGAGCTGCTTCTTGGGATCCTCGCGCGTCTCCACACACTTGGTCTTGTCGTAGCAGGCGACGTGATTCAGCCAGCATCCTGTTGTGGTACGAAAGAAAACAAAGAGTCAGGTGAAATCGAAATCGGTAAGTGAGGTCTTGACCATATGATCTACACAAGTGAATACAGGTGAAAAGGTCTCTTGACAATTGAGACTATTCTATCTAATCGAAAGTCACAATCAGGATACAAAACAAATGATGGGTTATTATTATATTTATTCGGTTCATTCGAAATATTTCTGTTTGAGCTTTCAACTCGAAATTGATTTCTGTTGGCGGCTCTCACCATTACATGTGCATGTCTAGACTATTTGAACTGTTGACTGGTTGGTGGAAAAATGTTGGAAACTGGATTTGTCGAGCACTTAGTGAACGTTATTCGCAAATTCCGTTAACCACCATTTATTTCAATAAACAGATCGATGTGACCAGAAACGGATTCGAAAAGCCAGACACAGGGCAGAAAAAGGGAGACTCGTTCATATTTTGGACGGTATTTGAACGTACGACGTGACCCTTTAAACCGTTGCGCCAATCAATTTGATCAGAAAGTAGGTCATCCGTATGTACGCAGACATTCATCGAGAACCCAAATTTCTTCTTTTAAAAAGGATATCTCTCTCATCGTTATTAGTATAGTGGCGAAACTGCTGTTTCGACAAAGTCGCAACTGTTATCGAAACGGGGATAATTAAAAATGTATTTGTAATTAAAGCGAAAACAGTTGGTGGGCGTCTCACTTGATTACATATTCATGTTGAAAATCTGTCATTAATTAAAGTTGTTGTTGGGACAGATGAAAAAAAATGGTTTGCGGCGGAGAAAATTTCAATGATTATTAATGAGTCCGGGAGAATTCCAGGAAAATGACTTAATTTCATGCTTCCGGGCAGACATCAATTAAAATCATTTTGGAACTACGAGGTGACGTGATCACGGGTTCAATTCCCGGCGGAGACCTCTGGAATTTTTCGTGCGAGAAAAATTCTCTTTCTTTGGAATGCGAGTACCAATCAGGTGCTGACGTCAGTGGTGCTGACGAGATAAGCTGACGTCACACCTATGGCGAGGAGGGAAAGAGGTCTCGAATCGACGTAGGTGATCTGGCAGATGCTATGCTGCTCTCTGGTGGTGGGCGAGTGTTTCGTTGCTGCCCCGTGTGGCGAGGCGATCACACAAAGCATCGGTCAGATTAGCTTTTATTTAACACCTAGGAAAAGAGGTCTCGAATTGATGTCGAGTATGTCGTTGTTACCCCGTGTGGTGAGGCAAACACACAATATAGCGGACAGACTATGATTTTTATTGTGATTATGGACGTTTGGTCGTTATTTTGTATTATTTATTTTGTTCCGTCTGAGGAATTGTAGATAAACAATTCAAAACATATGATTACTTGAAAACTTCAATCAATAAATGATTACCAAATTTTATTAACTATCAGAAACACTTTCAAATCTTTTTTTACAAGCTGGTGTCACGAATGTCAAATGTTATCGAAGGTCTCAATTAACAGGTAAATCGCAAACCGTAGATAAGATTGATGAGATACCGTTCAAAATTATTGATGGAACAGCAGAATTTTGATTGGTCGCTCGTCGCTTACCTTTCATCTTGATGGTGAAACTGGCGCTGTTGTTCTGCCAGAGAACGTAGCAATGGGTGCGTTTGTCCGAATCGGTCACCTCGCACTCCTGAGTGATGTTACATCCGGTTCCGGACTCGTTACACAGGGTCTCGTTGTAGTACTCGCAGCGGGTCGTGCCCAGGCCCTTGTTGCGGGCCATCACTACAAATAAAGAATAATAGAAAACAAGATACGTTAATTAAGTTTCGTTTGGCAGCTTAGGTGTGGCCAGGTGTGATCAAATTTGTGACGTTGCCTGGCCGAAAACCGTGGTCAATTTATTATAATCAAATGGTGTCACAGAAGTAAATCAATGTAAGGGAGTATTTTTGGATCTATCAGATTGATTGGTGGAGTTTATCAGACAAAACAAGGAGAAAAAAACCTGAATGGACTCAGCTGGTGGGGAAAGTCCAACATGAAATTCACAAATATTATTAGTAAATTAAGTTAAATTAGTAGATCATTAAATACACTAAATAACACTTAATTGTAAATTCGTCATGTGTTATTACGTCATGAGCGTCGCAAACAACTAATTAATTCCCACACAAATAAAAACAAAATAAGATTAAATATTCGTGTACACACAGATTTTCAATTGAAGTCAAATCTTAAAACCATTTACATCCAATATTTTTATTTTAAATAATAACTATCTTTGATATCAAAATGGCGGATTAAAAGACATGTCAGAAGATTCCCGAAATTTTTCCTGAATTTATTTTCCCGGCACGAATTTCTTAAAAATCTTTCAAACTGATTGATTGAAAGCTAAATCACAAAAACAGATTACGAGTATTTGAAAAAAATTATTTTCTGCTCAATCTTGGAGCCGATTTTCGGGATTCTTGAGATTCTTGATTTTATTCATTCGTGCTTGTTGACCTCTCGACATTTTCGTCTTTCAAATTTAATTCTCAAAATCAAATTACGTCATGTGCGCATGCGCACAAAACAGAATGAGTGGAAATTGGGTATTGTGCGCATGCGCAGATGGCGTAATTTGATTTTGAGAATTAAATTTGAAAGACGAAAATGCACCTCCTCCCGACCGACCAGTTATCGCGGTAATTACGAACACAAAATTCAATTATGCGGGGATCCCGAATGGGTTTAATTAGTCGAAAACGAACGTCGTAAATGGGGTGGGGTGTCTCGACTACGGCCCCGGTTATTGCCACAATCATTTAAGAGATAGAACCTAACTTTTACAATCGAATTCCTCAGTTAAAAAACCACATCAAGTTAAAAGCTTTAATTTATATAAACCAAGGAATCAATGGTTCAGTTCATTTTCCACAAATTCCTCGAATTGTTCCGAAACATTTTCATTAATTCTCCATTTCTAACATATTTATTCTCGGTACAAAAATTTAACAAACATCCACGACGTCACAAACTTATAAAAACTTGTAAATTATGAATTACACTTAACGACTTTGATAACAATTTGTGAGTTGCTCACCCCCAAGAAAAACGAAACGATTACGATTTCATTCCTACAGGTTAATTAATTGGTTAAAACATCTGTTAAAGAAACGGTATTTTTCCATTCAGTCAAACATTTTGATTTTTTTTGGGACATTCTAACTACGACATTGTGACCGCAACTAGACAATCTCGTTGCGCGACCGCAAATGAACAATTTCACTAAGACCAGAACGAGTTTTTTCCTTTTTTAATTTCTTGACCGACAACTTCTGGTCGTGGTCAGTGACGAGGTCAACCAATCTTTCTCTCCGGTTACGACACTAAACGGAGTTTTTCGCTCCTTCTCGCCAACAGGTCAGGAATTCCTAACAGCCCAATTTCGGTGGTGAATTGGACGCCAAAAAAACCCCGAAAACATTCACATGAATAAGATTCTGAAAGTAGCTCGGTCCATTTTAAAGATTCGTTCCTCTCTGCCGAATGGCCACACCAGTTGCTGTCAAAGAGACTGTCGACCCGGACCAGGGGTTCCTTAGTCTCATCAGGTACGAATCTACCTTTTGCGACGGAACGACCCCGCACCTAGTCGAAAAGTTTCTTTTGTGTCCAACGCAGCCGTTTGTCGAGATTACAGGGGTTTTTACACCCCTTATTTCGTCTTTCACCCCTCTGTCTTTCAACCCCCTACATCTCCCCCCTTCGTTTCGTAGGAAGGGGGCCCAACCCCTAGTTAAAGGGGGACAACTGCGTCGTTCCCGAGGGTTCAGTTCGCCCAGACCCCAAAAACGACTCCGCCAAAACCTCCACTTTCTAGACAGTCCTATACCACGTTTAAGATGTGAGAAGACATGTTTTGAAAACCTAAGATACGTTATAATATAGGATTTTCATTTAAATAGTAAATTCGTCATGTGCTGACAAATAAAAAAAAATACTCGAGTCATGGAAATTGCGCCGCAACACGTCATTAAAAAAATAAAGATCTCTAAACGTTTGACAAAATTATTATATCGACAATCTTTCATAACGAAAATGTTTTATCTTCCTATTTTAGGGGAAATACAAGAATGTTACCCGGCTTTACACCAATGAAAAAAAAAATGTATTGTTTAAATTTCCCGGCTATTTTACGTTTACACGATGACACGCGATAAACGCAAACGTTAAATGTGAAGTAACTG
>JAQGBY010003526.1:0-19013 GCA_034698785.1 Mycogona germanica | reverse complement strand
TATTTCACTTAATATTTTATATTCGTTGGTAACCTCATCCGAGCAAATCGAATTGCCACCGATATTTGGTATCTCATCGCGAGTCACCACTTTATGCTGTGGATGCAATTCCTGGAGCAATATTATTTTTTCGTTTGGGCGTGACTGGCATTACCAACGAATTTAAAATATAAAGTGAACTATAAAAACATTTAAAATGACTCATTCCAGACTAGTACATTCATATATAACTTTGCAAGACAAAAATGAAATAAATAATCCGGACAAATAGTATCGAAATTGACGTCAAAAATACGCTAATAAGCCAGAATCGTCAACTTCGAGCTCAGTTTAGAAGAATGATGATAGCACAACATTTCTTTATATTTTCTGTTTTTGGGGAGGTGTGGTGATGCCGTACTTTATATAGCACAAAAAAGGAGATATAGATTGCTGGACACAATATCACAATACAACCTACATCTAAAATGATTTCCCCAAAAATCGCGAATTTCGTTACTTTATGTAGTGATTTATACTCTGTACAGTGTTTCACGAAAAATTTGCAGTGGTACATTGGAGCTACCAAATTATATTACTGTATGCCCAAGTATTTAACGTTGCAAATAACGTTAACGTTATTTCTCGAATGTGCTTTTTGAATGCATAAATTTGCATGTTGATGCCTTGTGTAATGTTACCTGGTGACATATCTGCCTATACTTTCTTAACACAGTTTTCATCACTGCTGCTCAGGGTCCCACAAATGTTATGTCTCAATTTGCACTAGGCGATCAGATCTCTTGAAGTTTAAATTGTAAAATAATTTATTGCGCGTCTAATTCTAACCCACTTATCTCAAGATAAAGCAGATCTCGAACAGATTTTATTTGAATAACTTCATCAGATATTTCTAGAAAATATAAATAGGCGCAGGATATATCTAGGTCACGCAGCAGCCACCGTTTGCGGCATATCGTGCACATTTTACAGCCACCGAATGGCAGTGCATATTTTTAGAGATTTTTAAAAAATTCCTACCGCACGTTAAGCGCACTTTATTTTTCCGAGCTGTTCGCGTTCATCGTTCTCAAATTTACGTACGCACTAGGTTACAACACAGCGAGAAAGCTAAATCGACCGAACAAAAGAAGAATACAGAAAATCACCATATTAAGTTAGTTCTGCGGCGAAAAAACTCCATTACCAACTTCAAAGGGAGACAAAAAAAAACTGAATATTAAATGAGATCCTAATATGAAAAGTAGGAAACGATAAGTTTTCATCGCTACTACGTGCAACAAGCATCATGCAATTTGGTCATAATCCGAATAATACCAAAAGTGGCAAATAAATGGGTGGGCAATGTCCGATCACATACGCCATGAGAAACACTAGCAAAAAGATGTAAGAATAGATAAATGGGAGTCGCTTGTGAGTCCAGTTCACATATGATTGATCCAAGTGAAGTTTTCTTCGAACTATAGTAATTTCTACGGCAAGTTAAAATAAATATTCAGCGCTGTAGTTTGGAATGCCAGCACTAAATTTTACCGAAGCTCTTGATTTCTTCAACAGAATTAATAATTCTTCATCAGTCATACGGTGGCTCTGAGATTTTTTCATTTACCGAAAATAAATTAGATCCCCTAAACAACTATCTCCTGTGCGTAGTTCTCAGTTCGGCGGCAACGGCATCGTACGTTTAAGAAGACGTTTGAAATTTTCGTACGAATTTTCGAATGTGCAATGACATGAATCGGCACTAGTCATACAACCATTTTAGAATTTCCCAATTAGAAACCCATGGGAACAAATGAGACAGCTTCAAGAACGCGGACATTCTGATTTAAGCGCTTCGCAAGGTAGGAGGCCCTCATCCAGCTTGACAAATCGGCTATAATCGTTACAGGCGGAAACTTCACGGAAGAAACAATTAGAAATTAACAACGCATTATGATGCTCTCGCATATTACCAATTCGCCAGACCGAAACAAACGTTGGAAACATTTTTTTGGCGATAAATAAGCAATTGGTTTCACTTAATATCAACAAGCGCGGGCAGTTTGCAAAATGAAAAGAAACGCGAGCAACTCGAAAGGATAGAGTTTCGTGAGAGCTAATAACCTCTGCGCGTTTCCTTGATGGGTAAAACGATCCGTAGTGTTACAGGCCAGCAGGGACGACGCAAATCTCTCTTAAGAGGCACTTCGTTATTGGTAAATTTGACAATCCTATCTAACACCCCACATCCCTCAGTCTTATTGTCCAATTCTAATTCGTTTAGTCGCAGATAATGAAAAATGTTCCTGGATACTGCTCAAAGAAATACTCAGTTGCCGTTGTTTCCTGTCGCTTAATAGTCGCTTAAATCGGATTGAGACGATCCGATCCGATTAAAAATGCATTGATTTGTATCGCATACACGCATCACTGGATTTTCGCAAATTGAAATAGTGCCATAACTCTTAACTGCTTCAAACGGCTGGCTAAACAGTCGAATCAATTGACTTCTTTTAGAATTTGAAAGATGTAGGAAGAAATTAAAAATCCTTTTCATAACGAGAAATATTTTGAATCAACACGCAGCCTGGTTCTACACCAGTCAAAAAGTTATTTGAAAGAACAATAAAAGATGCTTTGTCACACACACACAACGAGAGTTCTAAGTAGAAACACTAAACTCAGTTTGCAAGAAATACGTTTTTTACTCCTTCGTTTCCAATCATTTGTACCGACAGTCACTTTGGAGTCCGGAGAATACTTTTTAAAAGTATATTTGACAAAAAAAAACATAAAGCAAATCATGATACTGTACATGGCCGGGAGTAACAGATATCAGATGGAGAAGAAATCATTTTTCTATAAACACAGAGCGTCAGTCAGGAAAACAACTACGCGAGGTTAAATCGGCTGACCAATTGACTCCATGTCCAATCTGTCAAAACAATTAACGATTTTAATTTAATTGACATCAATGAAATGCCAACGGGTATTAACGTCAGATTTTTAAAAAATCACTTTCGGGCAATCAACAATGTTGGCATTTCATAGATTTAGTCACAAATTTTGATTCTCTGACATTTTGAACATTGAAACACTGCATTTTCTTTATACTATTCGTTGCATTTCACAACATACAAATTCCGGTGTGGCTATTGCTTTTTTTTTGGTGCGGTGGGGAACTATTTAGTCACGAGGGAGGGCTTCACACAAAACTTTCAAGGATAATTGTGGATATTTGATACATTTCCAAGCCATGTCCAACTGCTGTATCTATATACACAACCCTTTATTTTCACTTCCCCGTGATCGTGTCGACGAGTTGCGAATATGTTTTAACAAAATAGGCCAAGTACACAGAGTATAAACGCTGGGAACAACACGATCGAAATTTCAACAACAAATACTGAACAGGGCAAAATGACCGGAGCACCGTGTACACACACAATTGGCAATACCACGAACCACTACCCCGTCAAACGTAAAACAATGCTATTAAAATTTGATTAAAGCTTTTTATCAGGTGTGCGAAATGTTTTACGCCGTCAAAGCCACTGATTTGCAGGCCATGTTCGTAACGACATCAAATTGTAATAAAAGCATTACAAATTATCTAAGCATTTTATTTAACTTACGAGCAGGATAAAAATGCAATGTTTTTTTAGATTTGAAAACAGGTTTTTCTAGCAAATCGTTGCAAATGTACACGATTGCAAATTTTTGTGCAGCTTGTGGACATGTCAAAACAATCGCTGACCTTTATCAGATTTCCGGTTGTGTCAACAGTTTCTTCGCCCTCACGGGATTGGGAAAGGTGGCCCGCCCAATCATGTGCACCAACAGCTACTGGACCGAAGACTCAATAAAAATTAACAATAGCTATTGAAATTAGCTCACACCTTGAGTTCATTGCTACCGCCAAACGAATAAGAAACATGCCCATTTGCATCTCAAATAAAACGTTCTTTTTTATTAGATGCACTTTTAAAAAATAATTTTTATAAATAAATATATTAGTTTTGTATGACGCTTTATTTTAATGAATACTTATAATGTTTTATCTTATCCGATCTGCAAACATATTTATAAATTGTTGCCAAAACTATACAATTGCAGCGACAGACAGCGAAAACTGCGAAGCTTGATGGTAATTTTGATAATCAATAAAAAATATCTAAGAAAAAATTATACTTTCTATAAAACATTTGGTTCTGCAAAAAATCAGAATTAAATATTGCTTTATGCTGTAAAAAAGACAGCGACTGTAACAAAAATGAATTTTAAGATAGCATTGCAGAAATATTTTTCGCGGAACGTTAATTAACTGATAGTGGGGGTCATTCTTGGGAACGACTTCGAGCTTAGTTATAAATTGTGCGTACACGGTTACTTGAACTCAAAGATATGAAAGTGAATGATTTGTGCAAACAATGCTGACAAGGATAGAAGCAGCGACTGTAACATATTTTGTTCATTAACAAATATCATTCAAGGATTGCTATTACATGTTTGCGCTGTAAAGAGGCGAACGACGTGGTTCAACGCCAGATGGCGCTCATTTCGTCATTTGGCAGGCGACTGCAAGTTGCAATCGTCTCCATTAGAGCGTATATTTACAATCAACTATATTCACCGCTAAGAGCGCTGGGACCGGTTAATAAACACCATTTCCGATTTACAAACAACTAATGAAAAAACCATTTTAATACATGTATAGTTCCCCGAACATCGATCTACCGAAACGGCTGCGAGCCAACTGCAAAGGACACCAATAACTGTCATGCACATATGGGATACTATCAAATTGGTCTAGACACTCATTGCCTTGAGCAGTTTCACCATTTGCTCTCGGATATGTAGCCCTCGAGAAAGTGATTGCACATTAACTGTTCGCAACCGGAAGAAGTGAAACTGTTCCGAGTTGGTCGCTAAATCGGCAGTCAGAATTCTAACATAAAGTACGGCAAGTTATAAGGCGCCATAAATCTTGACTCCTGGGCGAATCATGTCCGACAACAACAATAAGATGAAAACAAGCTGGTCCATAAGGATGCATTTCTATCTGAGATCTGAAGTTCTCCATTCACATAAGGAAAGGAAGAAGTCAAGCAAAAGCTGCAGAGAAAGCGTTGACCTTTTGTCACAACGAAACAAACATGTGCGATTCTGAACATCTTCAGCGCAAAACGATATTACTCTATAGAAAGATCGTCGCCGTGTTACAATACACGCTCGCTTGACCGTCTACTGGAAATGTGAATCAGCTTTTCTTCCATTAAGTTGGCGAGGCCCCATATTTATGGAGACTCGCCAGCTGGACGTCGATTTTCCACGGCTCTGTCCCGTGCTCGTTCATTTATGCTTAAACATTTCATCGTCGACTTTTTACATATTTTTCGTGTGTGGTTATATTAAGGCGCAGCCTGTAGTAACCATCACTCGATTCATATGTCTTATAGCCTTTTTATCCATTGGAACTATGTTAGACTTCAGGGCAAGCTAGTCCCCAAAATAAACAAGCAATACACGGTAACGATGTCATGAATCTGACAAAAGCATTTGACAAAGAACGAATAAGGCAGCGTTTCCCAGAGTAAACAGTTGGTGAAGCTCATGTATCACCCACGTAATGACGGGACACGGGTGTCTTATCTTCTATGTGTTTCCGCACACTGGCAGCAAAAGGTTACACGACTCGCAAGGTCCAACAATTTACAAATAAAGGACAATTTCCCAGTCGTTACATTGTTTACATATGTATTCCTCATAAATTTTGCAGAAATTATAATTAAAAAAATTTTAAGTTAAAGTTTCGCTTACTTAAACTTCAAATGGATGAAAAAAGTTCACATGACTTTAAGAACCTATCAATTTCAGGACCTTTCAATATCAATGATCGAATCAAGTATTACTGGCCCACTGCACAATGACCGGAGAAGCTACAAGAGTAATTTCGTCTTATTTCAATAAAAATGATCTAATATTTAAACGACCCCATCAACCGATTTATTTTTCCCACGTGAAGTACGCTACCTAACTCGCACTAATCCTTTTTTAAAAACAGGACACATTCAATTCATCCAATTTCCAATTGTAATCACCAATCATGTATCAGAATCATTCAGTTTATAATAAATAGCAAATTGTGCCAGGGACAGCGCCGGACGAAAAAAGACGAACAGAGTCGGAGACAAACTCTTCAAATAAAATAATAGCATGACTATTATTTAATAACAATAAACTAAAATGAAAACCACTGCAACTAACGAAAAACAAGAAAGATGACGATTCACACTTACAGAGTCCTCCCACATCCTCATCTCCCGAGGAAAATTAAAATGATTTTAAATAATTTCCTAAGACAAATTCAAATAATTTCCTAAGACATTTACCAAATATATTTAATAATAAATATTTAGCAGTACCGGTTTCACGCGTGACACCACTTCAATCATCAACTGTCTTTTGGACTAAGAATTAAAAAATTAAACTAAAGCGTCCCGGACACAACTTGCTATTTATTATATATATATATATTCAAGACGTCCTATTCTCATTATTTTTGACTTCTCATTCATTTTTTTTACACGATCAGTGAAATTTTTCATCTTAATATCAGGCCAAGTGATCCGTACTTGCACAGGTCTGGAGAGGATGCGTGGTTTCAAAATTTCGCTGGGCTCACACACCCGAACCGGCGCCACCAATTCGTTCCCACGTCTGACCACCTCCCGTGCACCTCCACTCAAATTCAGCTGTTTGGTTTTGTGGCCTGACGTACAACGCAAGAGCGTGGTCGCCCATGCATCGCATCGTCGAAAAAGACATTTGAGTGTTAATCTCGGGTTCGCTCCGTCAAACGACATAATTTTCGCGAGCAATCACTCGTCGTGGCGCCAAATACGAGTTCTGCGGGTCTTACTTAAGCTTAATCGCACCGACTATTCCAAATCGCCTCATAAAAATTGGCTCACTTTGGCCATCACAAGATAAAAAAAACCAAATGAAACTGCAAATATGAATAGGAAGTCTAGCATCCGATTGCCTATATAATTCAAAAGGTATACAGAGAGTATAACAACTTTTGAAACTTTTAGAATAAAATAAATAATCTAAAACAAGAAATTCTTAGAAGGAGGTAGGAGCCGATGATAGTTAATCACTCAGATAATTGGGGATTGCAGGACTACAATAAGATACTCGGCAACGAAGATCGTTTAAACCAAGAAAGTTAAACAATCTTCTCGAAGATAAATAAAGAAAATTGAAATTTGCGAAAACACAACAGACAAACGTAGGAACTCAACCCAGACTTTCGTCACTACCCAAGAATTAAAAAAGGAAATTTTTTTATCATCATGCTGATGAGGAGCGTGGTTGCTCTGAAATATATTGTTAGCCTGTGATACGGTAAAAATTTCCTTTTTAATTCTTGGGTAGTGACGAAAGTCTGGGTTTTCGCAAATTTCAATTTTCTTTATCTATCTTCAACATTCTTGGTTTAAACGATCTTCGTTGCCGAGTATCTGATTGTAGTCCTGCAATCCCCAATTATCTGAGTAAAACAAGAAAGTTGAAATGTGGGAACCAGGAGAAAATCAACTGATAGACAAAAGGAGTGCATGCACAATAGAATACACAAACTTCAACTAAAAACGATTAAAAAACAACCGTAACCAACAAAATAAAAACTTAACTAAAACTATAAAAATTTGTTTGAATTCTGGTCACGCTTGAGACATCACCGCAAACTCCTTCCTGAAAAGTACAAGCTAAACAATTACAATTGCAAATTTTACCCGCACGCAGCCCCCAAGAGAGGGGCCTATGGTGGGGGTGAAAAGACCAGTTGGAGACAGAATGGATTTATTTTAAAAGGCTCTGGATTTGAGGCTCTGTCAGGCCATTCCATTGTCGACACACTCTAGGGAAATAGGAGTTAAAATATGAAGCAGATGCACATTGAAGCTCGTTCACTAAACTATATAAGATAAACATTCTCTGTAGAAGCTGACTGCAATGGTTAGCGCGTGATCGCAGATTCAATTCCCGACCGAGACCTCAAGAATTTTTTGGACGAGAGAAATCGCAACGCTCGCCTACTTTCGGACTGGAAATGAAGCCATAGGATCAGTCAGTTTTACACCCCTACCTAGGCATTAAACCTGGGCTAGGCAAAATTCTCAGGATGCCCCCTGTTGTGGTTTTGGGTAACTGAAACGCTGGCGGACCTCCGTAACAAATAGCTCTAGAGCGGCGCGGTTGTACTTATACAGGAATAAGGATTTGAAGTCGGAACTGAGAAAAAAGAGATGCTTGATGTGTTTGCACACACGAGTGACTGGGCCGATGAGTGGCGTGACAATCTTATCGACAGTTTAGAGATTCGAGAAACAACTCCCAAGACGGAGGTATGAGGTATCACAATGGCCTAGACGTTCACGGCTGGTGCTACGCGCCTACTCAAAATCTTATGCCAGTGTGGAACCAATCGAGACCTAAGCTGTATAATCGAGATATAACACTTGAGAGTTGCTTAAACCCTGGACAACTTTCTCGTGGGTAACCAATTGAACGCCTAGCTACCCTTCAATCAAACTCGTCTGCCCCACGGTTCGCCTCCATTTACATTTATGTGCATCGTCAAACAACAATTCGTGTCAAAATTGCATACAGAATTTGTTAACGTAATTGTGTGTATGCACTTTCGAAACAAGACACTGAAACGCCATTTAAAGCTGGCATTCAATATCGAGCAAATAATAGGGGCGACTGCACAGGGCACTGGACATCGTAACTCCACTAATCTTAACGGTCATTGTAACTTAGTTTAACAATTTCACAATGAGCCTCGAAGCGCATTTCAAGTGACCAATGAATGGCTGGAAGACAAATAATTTAGAGCTCAACAGCGATTTTTTTTATTTCTGAAGAACACATCATCGCCAATTCAGATTGAAATAGGACTCCCATACTCGTGAAAGACAACGATTCAATTCTTACTTTTATTTACGAATATATTGGTAAAAATTGGCAATACCTAACTAATTGGTACTTTTCTGAACATTTGTCCGATTTCTTTTACTGAAACTGAAACTGGAGCTGAATCACCTATCTGACAACCTCATAGGACACAATTTAATCATGTTTTACAATATTATTGAACGGGGATTTTGTTCTAGAAATCTGTACTACAGGTGTGCAATTTAATTACACCGTTTAACTTTGTCCCAGAATAGTAAGTTAATTGAGCACCGACAAAATTACTCTTTTAAAATTTACTTAGTAATTACTTTACATGTAATTGTAGTTTTCTGTCAACGCATTATATGGTATTACCTGAGTTAACAACGTATCGCTATCCTCTTAATCTACTTAAATACGACTTTCAACAATTTGGTCAGTGTACAAACTGGTATCACTAATTACAGAAGCATCGCTGATTATATGTGTCAGACCGATTTTCGCACATTTTCATTTAAGTGCTCCAGATGCCAGTCAATCACGTTCACTCTTTTTGTGAATTTTAATTCGCCAACCAATGAGTACAAAGTCGTAAAGAAAGCATTCGGTCAATCACAATTGAGTCTACGGTGACCCTAGATGCAATCCAACCTGATCGAAAATTAATTGCAGTGGAACATCACGTTGGCAACACGGGCCAAAATTGAAATGTCACGAAAAAAAAGAGGTCTAAGTGGAGAACGATTTTAAGCTAATTTCACCACGTAGGCTAGATGATTAAGAATTTAGATCGACAGCTATTTGTTTCCATACATCTCAAATTTAATAGAAAATTATAACATGAGGCGTATGTGCGCGAGGGAGATAACGCATTACTTTTACGAATGTTTTCAAATTCTGTCATTTATTTAATTGCTCATTCGGAGAGCTATTTTGTATTATTACACCGAACTCAAATTTAAAATAATATATTCGCAGTGAAATATTTGTATAGCATCTATCATTTAACGATGAACCTTTCATTCATTTATCTTTAAACCCCATCGATAAGCATTTAAGTTTATAGTTTTATAATTAACTAGAAAAATCGCAAAACAGCTGTCTACTGCTGAATTACAGAGTAGCACCAATTATACAAGTAAATTATGATTCCAGTCAGACGACAATTTATAGAAAACATACAAATTGGCAATTAAAACTTAACTAACAAAATACCAGCATAAGAGAAACAAAAATGCAAGCTATGTTGCCCATTACAAATTTACTATTTTAAATAACTTTCCACTCAAAATAGCACAGAAAATGTTTTTTTCAAAAACAATTAGTGAACATACGTAATTGCCTACAAATGAAATTGTTTGCAATTTTCTTTACATAAAGCCTACGAACGCAGAAGGCCTACGTGGAGGGATAGCATTCCAAAAAAGGAGAACCTAAACACAATGTGCGCGAAAATTGAGCCGAATTATTTGGGTAACTATAGCCTACATATTCGACACCATACTAATGATGTGACGTCATGAATTGGCCGGCCTTAATATACAAGTAGTCTGTTCGTGAAGACTCGCACTAGCGAAACATTAATAACTTTAAAAATCTGGATTTCAAATAAACATGCCATTGTGAAACGCATAAGTGAGAAGGAGCAAAATTTCGGTAGTCGGACAATTGCGGTCAAACAATATTCTGAACAGATATCAATAGGATAGAAGAAAAAAACATGCAATATCAAAGAAAAACCAGGCGTGAAAAAATGGCCTAGATGCAACGCTTGAATAAATACTTTTTCTTTGCAACATACAGCATATATAAATGTACATATTGTATTGCCCAACGAGTTGAAAGGGCACCCCCATATTCTTTGCATTTATATTTTATACACGAGAACCGCTTGTGGGTGAATGGCAGTGCTCGCGCCTGCGTGTCGTTAATCGAATTTAAGTAGGACGCCATAACTCTGTGAGCCGCCCCAAATTTGTTCAGTATTCTCTTTTGAAGCCGGGTATTGGTTGTTTGCGCCTTATCGTGTATTGTCACTTCAAGTTAGACATTCGATAGTGAAACGCTGAAAGTTTCGATATATCAAACCATTGTGGAGTTCAAGCCCAACCGGTAGACCAAAGGGAAGGGCTCTGTAAAACTCATGTAAAGATGGGAAGGGAAATGCCAGGAGCATTGACAGAAGTGCTGAATTAAATAAGCGGTCATTGGCCGTTCCGCTCTTCTGTCGTTAATTTTGCGTTTCCAGCACTTGTCGTTTGGCTCCGCCGCCTTCCGAGTCCTGAAGGAGTCGCTTATCAAAGGTGTGCGCATCATATAGCGGACGGTGACGTCATAAACGTGGAGAACCACCCCGACAAACGCCCACTTGGCGACATAGTGGTTCTGAGATCCGACTCCAGTTTTGCCTTGAAAAGCGCGAAATTCGATATAGAAATGAAAGACCATCAACTGTCCGCCTCTCCTCCACACCCTCATCCCGAAACACCTGGCGAGCTCGCACAATGACGCATTGTCCCGTTCTGGTGGAGTCTCATGAGTGGGCAGTCCCTGCCAGCTGCCCACGAACAGGACCTGAAGGTCACCTTGGATTATAAGAATATAAAAGAGCTTACACAGTTTGCGTGTAAAGCCATATCGATGAGTGTAAGTACATAAAGTCTGAAATATTGTAATTAAATCTAGAAACTCAAAATTCGAATTGGCGAACTGGCAATTGTGCCGCTCAAATAGTGCCTAAGCACTGAGAGGGGTACAGAATCTTCCTGTTGCGATATACACTTCAGTGAATTAAAAAAAAAATTCGAATAGCTAACCATTACACTGAACGACACACATCTAGGTGCAAAAGCAAAGGTAAAAACTCCAACGTTGGAAACCCGGCGGATGCGCATGCACGGATGGTGCATCGCAACATCTACTTGGTCGGAGGCTTTCAAAAAAGTTTCCATTCCCTTAATTCTACCGTAATAACAAAATCATTATAAGGCAGTCTTTGCGGCTCAAACATTTATGAAGATTAATTCGTGGGAGTACACGCATGTCTAAACAATTACAACAACACTAAAGTCCAACCCTTTACTAATAATAACGACTTTTATTCCTGATAAACGTCTAAGGCACCGGTGATTCAACACCTCAACCTTCCATACCTTCCAAGTCCAACCCAATTAAGCATCATATTTAAGAACTATGATGCTGTAAACATTGTTTCGCAGAATTTGCAACAAAGATTACATTTTAAAAAAGAGCAGCCAAGAAATGCTGGAAGCAAGCTTCCAAGATTCAAACTCCCAAGTTAACAGGAAGATTATTTTTTTATTTTTTTATTGACTATTTACTTTTTTATCCTAAACGAGAAACTAGTGACTAGTTTCTCGTTTAGGTTGATTCATTCTGCAGTTAAAGAAAACTTTTCTCGAAAGATAATACAAATATATACAATTAAAGGTCCGCTTTTAACTAAAAATGATAATAATAAAAACGACAAACACAGACTTTGAAATTCAACTTATGAAATTCGCTATAAATGTGAAAGGCGCAGTCGCGCATAACCATAATCGTTCGTTGCGCCTCGTTCACCAACGGCTTTCCTCCTCCTCTTTCCCCTCACGCATCTCTTCTTAAACAGTAAAATGAAACTTATGTGATTTCACAATTCACATACTGTAACACGCATGTTACTTAGGAATGACAAATCAACATGACCGCATCACAAGCCCCACCCTCTCTGAGAAGACTCTTTTTGAAAGAAAGACGAATTGGGCGCACTACCAGAAACTACCGTTGAAGAGCTTGATTACAATAAACGTGTATAGCAAAGACATTAGAAAATAAAATGGTTTCTATAAATAGTCCTAAAGTGTTAAAGATTGGCTTCAAGATGAAATCAGTTACAATATTGAAAAGAAAATGGGTAAGACTTTGAAGTTTCGTACGATTTCGATCGACCTTTACAGCGGTGGCGCTATTTCTAATTGCAGCCCAGGGTGCGAATTTCTCTGACTGGCGCCCCTACAACAGCCAACCGCCCCGCTTCGCTTCCCTGACCGCACCAGTTTGGCAGAAGCCATGCTAGTGACTACAAAATTCTTTGCCACAGCTGCCGACCGAGGAATAGAGCAAACGCAATTCAGCCAAAGAAAGGCATAGGATAGACCACAGATCGCTGAAACATTATTTTGGCACACAAAACGGTGCCAATTTTCATCAGAATATGACAAGGCATTCTGTAGACATCTAAAAAATACACTGCTTCATGTACTCTAACTGTCTTAATGTCTAGATGCTTTTTCGCTTAAAACAGATAATAGTTTTCAAAAGTTTTCTTTAACACCTGATAACCCACTTTCTCGTCAAACAATTAAGATTCTATAATATTTTTTTGAGTAATTAATACCAGTAACTAGAAAATTCGAATATAAATATTTTTTTATCTGTAAAACTAATTCGTTGTACGGTTGCAATAGTCCAATAATGGCGCTTCGGGAACAGATGAATGCGAGTCCTTCCTCGAACACGCGATTATCAGGGCGCAAGTCAGTTCATCAACCAACTAAGCGAGACAAGACAGAGCGATGACAACACCTTGCTCCCAGAAACATGAAAAATGTGTTGCAAAAAAGCATGTTCCTCTTAATAACGATTTTAGCATTTTTGACAAGACACGACAACACCCATCGTGATTGTCCGAGCAAAGCCAACAATTTTTGGTGTCTACCCCGTCGCATATCTTCCAAGTTAGTGGATGTAAGAGTTTGTCTTGGTGGATGGCACGGTACAGCTAAATAGTTGAACGCGTTTTCTCCGGTACGTCCCCATTGCGCGAGGCCAACGGACTGCGGAATTCGGCGAAAGGAGGCAACAACAGGCACCAACGTCAATGAAATATCCGACGCACCTCTCGCTCTCTACCGCAGAATTGCGACAGACAAGTCCACCAGTCCCTCCATCTGCAGACTTCACTCCGCACTTACATCAGCAGCACAGCGGAACCCTCCCTTGTGCGCGAAATACGCCATAGGTAGACGATCTCACCTGCGTTGGCCTGTCCGCTGTGACGGGTATTGAGAGGTAGAACGATTCACGATTTTGGCTCAAACAGTCATTCGGCCGTTGGTGTGTTAGGGAGAGCGGGAGGACAGACGCACCCCGCTACCACTCTCGAGTTAAGTGGCCGTTGGCGTAGCTGCTGCAACGCTGAGGAATTTTCGTCGGCGTTCGGGGAATTCTTATTCGGGCACGGTGAGTCAGGAATAGTCTTCGAAGGCAGTTCTTACGGATGAGGAACACGCAGCTTGATTATTACCAGCACAATTATTTGAATTTGGACCGGTCGGCCGAAGAGATAGAGAATAGCCACCACGCCACTGGACAGGTGAGGCCAGTAGAAACGATTCCGATTTTTTCGGCGTGATTCGGTTGTTGACGCGCGAAGATTATTGTTGTGGAAAGTTGGCGGCGACTACTATTCCATTTTTTTGAAAATCTGGCGGCAGACACCGTGCGGTGGTACTATCACGTATATTGGCAGCAGCGTGGGTGCGATTATCTTTCGAATCGTTGTCAGCAACGGCCAAGGGATGATTTCTACTCAGTGATTCTCGACGTACTTCCTGTGTAACTGGTATAACTGAGTAACCGGCGACAGAAACGGTTTGTTGTTTGGGGAAAATTGCTTCGCCGCGATACACACGAACACGGATACGCAATTCACGCGTGGTGATTTGGTGAAATCTTTTTACGGGACAACTCCATCAATGTGACATAGAAGACGCTAAAATCAACAGGTAAGTCAAACTATCCGAAATGAGGTATCTAGAAACAAACACTCCCATATGTGCTCATGTGTCTGCAATGTGTCACGATAAAAGGATACATAAACGAACATCAGAATTTACATTATTATACTTTATACAAAACTTTAATCGGTAATCACTAAGTCATATAGATTAATCGTTCTTAATTGTAACCGGACAAAAATTAAATACCGTGTTTGCCTAAGAAGTTTGCCGCTTAGATAATCTCATCTGCTGGTATTCATTTAAATTTACTGTATATTATTTCAATAATATGTGCCTAAAAGTTCAAATTTACTGATAACGAATCCCGAAGATCAAGGTTTGACTTTATTCAGTCAGCCATTTTCACTACTCACCAATTATTTATCAGTATGTTTAAAAACTTTTTAGCTATTTTGATTTTTTGTCCATGTTCAATTGAACAGGAAAAAAAGATTGAGGAATGCCATAAACCAGGATGTTGGCATCTGCATACAAACTATTGGGTGCCATGACACTTATTTAGCCCAGTTACTGGCTCAATAACACAGCGAGCGTTCACACGAAACAATGACAGTACAAATTGAATGTCATCATTCAGTGCCGACCTCACAAACAGTGTCACGCGATTTCTGTTCTGTCATTTCGCTTGTGCCAATGGCCCAACCGAATTCCTCCGCGGACACGCTTGTTCGTGAACGCGAAAGACAGACGGCATGGCGGTTGGTATTGTCTTAGGATTTTGACATGCACGTCTTACAGGTGCATTTTATCAAAAGTATGATGAAAAAATATGATATGATCACAATTTATGAACAACTCAAACGCACATTCAGCCTTACGGTACATATCAAAGCTCATACCATCTTATTAGTATGACGCCTGATTTAATATTTTTATTTATTTGATTTGATTGATTAAAATGATGGCACATGTATAGATATCATTTATCAGCATGACGTCTATGATGCCACAAAATCTAAAGTTGCATCTCATACACAATTATCTCTTAAGTCCATCTTAGTCAAATGAATACAGATGGACGGGAATACACGTACAAATTGATCTGCGGAACGAGGTTCCCCAGAAGACCGTATCAATCACCGCGTCTCGCACGCCGAACACCAATAAGTCAGTCATCGTTACAAATTTAAAAGTCATTCAGACTACAAGAGTTTCATCGTTAGGTCATTCAAGTCAATCTATTTAGTGAGGTAATAGAAAAAGAGGTACGTCCGACGTCTGGAAGATCTTTTGATTCGAAAGTGGGAAGGACTGTCCCATGACTGGCCGATGTCTCGCCCCCCTCTCCACCCACGGCTCAGTCACCAATGACGCCAGCAGGAGTTTTGCACGCCAAATCACCACAACCGCATGTTCCCAGCCGTCAAGTTTCTCACTTTCGCTGTGCGAAATCCGGATTTAGAACTCACAGATGCCGGTCTCTGTGCAGCGGTCGTGCCGGCTTATTAAGTAGCCTACCTGTGTGTACATATTCATGCGCAACGATTTCTACAAGGACACCGTGTTTGCTGCATTCATGTTTGCTGGTCAGGTGGTAGCCCGCAACCATAAACACGACCACATTTACAATTAACAGTCTCCGCGTGTTGTGAATAAAATTAATTTCACGGCACAACTCACCCCTCCCCACATTCGTCCATAACACAGTGCCTGTATATAATACAAGATGTTTGGCACAACTTTTCACTTTCTATAAAATTAATAATTTCGAGGTGCCGATGTTCTTCGAACGAACGATGCACCAGACGGATGATAATAATGCAGACAATATTACCTGCGTCTAAATCATAGTATGTGCATACAGAGTAATATACAATATAATATTCAATATACCCATATGAAATTCGCAAATAAATCATGGTAATATTTCAACTTGAAAACTTCCGAACATGTGTCTCATGACTGTGGCTCGGGGGTCCCGGGTTCGATTCCCGGCGCGGGCTCTCGAAAATGTCGATCCCGGGGTCGTGCCCCTCGCTTAGTGCCTAAGCACCATGAGGGGTACAGAACGCCTGCAGTGCGATTGCCTACAGTTGATTGGAATAAAAAAATAAATGTACTAGCGTAAAATTTGAAATCATAACTCTGTAAATATGTGGTCACCCTGTTAAACGAATTTCTTTGCGAGACGCCAATCGAAAATCCCTCTTTACTGCGCGCATTCGGCGTGCAACAGACAGCAAGAGAAACAGTAAAATGCTCGTCACAATTCAACCGTTATCCAAATTGCAATTAAGTTGGCCAACAAGCACCACTCAACGTTCTCAACTGTCCGTCTCTCCGTGACTATAACAATGGATCTTGGCCTTGTTCAGGCAGACATCACGGCTGCAGCAAGGCCGAGCCGATCTGATAAACATCTCACCAGCAAACATCCTGAAGACAAATTTAGTAATTATATGAACGGAAACTGATGTGTGCGCTTGTAATTTTGCAAAATGGCCAAAGCTAATTTGGCGGCCATCTTGTGACGAAATAGTCGTGAGATGGAGAGCGAGATTTTGAAAGCAACAAGAATATTAGAAGAAATTATTTTTTTGACGTCTCTATAAGAATTCCGTTTAACGAATTTTTTCCAACTGAAGTGCACCGATTCGTTTGACTTAAATCTTTCCCAAACTATTTTGTCATGAATTTGACATGTACATATGTACAAGAAAACAAACAATTGTATGTGCATAAGTATTGCGCTTCTCAAATAGATAGGTAAAAAGAAATCAAGTCAGAGTCCACAATTTCAATATTTCCTGCTGCGGGGGCAATAAGGCACACAAGTCACCTACGCTTGGATGCGACCTCCGGTCTATCGACAGACGCTTTATCAGCTAGACGCTAGAAGCAGGTTCCATTTCACGTCCAGCTCAGAACAATTACATAAACTCGTAAAAATTCAACTCAAGAATGCTCCAAACGAGCTCCGGCTTGAAGTACGACCCACGAGATAGCCAAACCACTACAGATTAGGACACCGACAAAGTGAATTTGTAAAGTACGTCTGCGAACGTTTATAATTTGCATTCCAAGCGACGGCAAGCCATTTCTCATGACAACGTGAAAAAAGTAAGAAAAAAAACAACTGAAAGCGTGCGTGCGCGCAACTCGAGATCCGGTAGAAACTCTGTACAGGTACATGTATGTACATATACACCGCCAAAAGGACATGCAAACATTTAGCGTGTTTAGGTAACCTCATGAGATCCGAAGCAAAACGGAGAGGATTTACTTGTACTCCTTTCCAAATTTCATGTCAATATACTCCTTAAATAATCGGAAGACTTCAGAATAGCAAAGACTATTAAAAGTCCGGGGATCTGCCAACGCTCACTTATCTTCAAAACAGCCATGAGTGTGCCCAACGTTGCATTGTATGGGGACAAGACAGTAGCACAGCTAATGTGTTTCTTCCATAAGCTTGCGCTCGAAGTTCACAGAGGTGGACAAGGTGTCTCCGGCGGATGCATTGGAGCCTCAGTGTTAAACGAGAAAGTAGTAGGAACGCCCACGGACCGCCGAAGTGCAGCCAAAAAGAATGCCGAACCGGTAGTAATTCTCGACCATTAGCCCGACCATTCATCATCAATCACCGCGCGCATAGGTCGAGTCATGTTGCTGTATGGGCAATCGAAACTGCTTTAACCGACATGGATATGGTCATTGAATCACTCAACTTCCACTCGAGTTCTTAAGAAAACATAGTTTGGTAGGTCGACGAGACAAGATGCGCAGCCTCAGCATAGGCATTCTCTATAGATTCAATTTCCCAAAGAAAAATTGAGAGCACGCGTGAAAGCGCAGTACAAAAACGTGAACGTCACTTCCTAACAGGTAAAACAGGTGAAATACCGTCGCACTTTTGAATTGTGGTATTATTTTTTAAAAACTCATAATTCATATTAGATATTAGCCCTTTAAACGGGTTATTGATTTTCAAACCCTACACATTCTGCCGTTGAATTTATTATTAAAAAAAACAGTTGCAAAACAAACGTAACAAATCGTATGTTTTAAAAGTATCTTTAAAATCTCCCAACGTACCAATATTGAGCTAGCCGACAAAAAGTGCGGATCGGAAACTGACACTGTATCGGGCTTGCCGGCTAATGGGCCAATTTATTTTTTATTTTTATTCTTATATATTCTTCATTATATAATGGTTAGCGTGTCGAGCTGTTATTCCCGAGATCGAGGGTTCGATTCCCGACCGAGACCTCTGGAATTTTTCGGGCGAGAGAAATTCCTACGCACGCCTTCCTTCGGAATGGA
>JAQGBY010003525.1:0-19017 GCA_034698785.1 Mycogona germanica | reverse complement strand
AACTGGTCGTTCGACCCCCGCCATAGGCCCCTCTCTTGGGGGCTGCTTGTGGGTACATATTGTAATTGTAATTGTTTGCATTGGCTGTGCAGGCACACGCCCCTGGTGGTGGCGATTGGCGAGTAATCAACAAAATTAAAGATAACCATGCCAACTTCCGCTACATTTCCACCGTACGAATTGGGTATTAAACAAAAGTGTCGCCTTGGACCCGAACGCCGTCGTTGTTTCGAACGCTCGATGAGATTGTGGCATAAAACCCAAGGCCAAATTCCCCGTCCCAACAGTGACGTGCCATGTGATGTCCACTGTCGGACGCATGCAAAGCGTTGGCAACGACTGAGACACTTCTCAAAAACATAAAATGAGAGAAGCGCTCTTTTTAAACACATAATCTTGTATAAAAAAATATTTGTACATTACCCGGGTTCCACATGCCCAGTTTTCGATCATGCCAACTGAGAACTCTAATCGTGGAGATCTGATTTACGTTAGTGAAATTTGCACAAATAGATTTACGCATCTTGATAGATCAAGTAATGTAATCGTTAGGTTTTTAAGCTATTCGGTAAACCGGTGATGTCTTCGTTATGATTAGGAAAAAGATTTGTACTCATCACCTTCAAATCCCCCTTTTTTCCTAACCCCGCTTTGTGGTTGATTTAGGAGAAAATCTGTATTTGGGATATTGGGGAAATTAGATGATTGCGAGATCGATACCCCGTGACAAATTTATTTAGCAGATATAACAATCGCTTTAGACTGAGTTAGCAGCAGCAGCTTATAATCGTGTGTTTCCGTTAGAGTTCCAGCTTTTAGGAATTTACTTAGGAGACAGAAAAACAATCCGCGTGACATTATGTCCAGGGTATTTAGAAAAAATAAATCCTATTTCTCTTCTCTTATTCGCTTATTCACATCACTTTCCTTTGCCCGGTGTCTAAAAGAAACCTGAACCCTAGCTAGTCATGAATAAAAATAATCGTCACAACGAATTAACACAAATAAGTACAAAATTCGGTACGCGTCTTTAGTACAAATGATAAACGATTCCTTCCTCCCCTCGGACAAGAACGCAATTGGATTCGCAAATCAGATATTATCGCTTCTATGTTACGTATATAATTATTTACGTGTCCCGTGAGCGGGCGACACACTCTCTACAAATTATGAATTATACATCGACACGTTTGTTACAGCTACACCTGCTGCGCATTAGTGCTCTGTAGTGTGTGTGGTGTTTTTTTTTGCCTCAATAAAAAATTGCTACTTTTAAAGTTGAAAGGCGACTGTGGACATTTTTTAAATAATGAAATCAGACGGACGTTTTATTCAATTATATTTTCTACTCTTATTTCTGCTCTTCAGAAACTATGTTTGGTTTTTTTTTCATAATTATTAATAGTGAATTAATATATAATTCACCATTCTCTTCGCTAGAGGCTGTCCCGGTCACAAACCAAAATTCCAACAAAATTTCATTCTCTTCAAAAATATTTCACGGTGCGAGCGAAGGTTGATCATTTTTTACAAATTTAAAAGTTTAGCCACAAGTTAAAAAATGAGTTCTTTTGCTAGCGCTTTGCTACTTCACTTGACTGAGAGTGCCTAGTCGATTCGATTCAGACTGCGAGCGGAGCTGCGGAAGATTCAGTCGGCGATCCTGCAGGAGCATCGATGATAGCAGACTCTTTGACAAAGGTCTTGGCGAAGTTGTCGTTGGGTGGCTGCCAACTGGGAACGATCTTTGCGTGAATTCGCCACGTGCCGTACATGTTGGCCAGGTGTTTTTCCAGCACGATATATTCCAGAGTGTCCTTTGCCATCGCTTCGCTGCCCAACATCAACCGACCAAATCGATCATAGATGGCCAACGTCTACAACGATAAAGTGGGTGCACACGATTATTTGTAATTATTTTCCACACGGTACAGGTGTTCAGAAGGCTGAAGCAAAATACAATTTCTAAAACCGAATGTAAACAAACCACAGTAAACTAAGATAATGTGCTACCTGTCTAGTGTGCATGCGCACAGTGACTTGGGCGTAGACGTTCTCTTTGCTAATGACATCTGTGCAACGCGCGTGCACCACTCGAGGCAATTCTAGAGACTCGATGAAACTCCAGCGTAACGTCTTGCATTCTATGCCTGATCGCATTTCCTAGGATCACAAATATTAAAATTATTAATTGCATATGGCGAGTACAAGGAGAGTTCAAGCTATTATTGTGCTCTGCACCAGTCAACATCTTCACTTACTGGATAACATTTTTCAGTCAACAAGTCGTGAAGCTTGTCTTCCGCGTCCCGGCTTTGGCTACCAAAAGAAAGGGTGGGTCATTAGAAACGTTTTGTTTGTTCCATTCTCAAATTCTTTATAAAATTCTCATTAATTATACTTTGCACACATTGCAGAATATTTAATTTAAAACAAGCATATTAAAACAGATTTTTGGTTTCGTTGCTAAAACAATAAAAAACTGAACTCACTCCATTAAAGTCTTGTGAGCTTCGATGTATATTTCTTGAGCCTTATCAGCAAATATCTTGTGATTGAAGTCTTCGTCGAATTTCCTTATCTTTCGGATGGCGAGCATCGATTTTCCCTTCTTTTCCAAAACTTCAAAGCGCTGCTTGGCTCCCTTCACGGTTAGAAATACAAAATGTGTGCATGAATCAAATCTGAGAAGGGATCAGCTTAAAAAAAATAATTCTTCAAACACCCTACTCCAAAACTTTTGATTATTCATCACCAAGTCCTAAAATTTCCATTTTAAATCACTTAAAAATATACTTACTGGCATAGAGACGAGGGACAGTTTCCCATCTCCTTCTGGTGGAATATATGCTTCGAAAATACCAGCTAGAAATATATGTGTGACAATTACAAGTTGATAGACGATTCAAATCTCGATTAAAAAAAATTACTCATCGTAGCCCGGTCGGTATTTTGCGAGTGAATGTGACTCGGCGGTCCCGGGTTTGATTCCCGGCGCAGGCTCTCGAAAAATTCGATCCCGGGGTACTGGACGTGCCCCTCGCATTTTGCCCAAGCACCATGAGGGGTACTGGACGCCTGTAGTGCGGTTGACTACAGTTGATTGGAAATTTAAAAAATAATAAGAATATTTACTTATTCATTAGTCGGGTCAGGCCTCCAACGCGCCCAGACAACGTAAGATGAAAAGTTCATCTTTTAGCGATTTCTATGCATCCTAACTGGAGAGCAATGAAACCCAATAAGACCAGTACAGCGGCCCTAAAGAATCCTACCCGTGCAGGAGATGTTGATGGGCCGTTCCACCCAGGGCCGGGGCGGCATGATGCCTTTTTCTTTCATCTTGGCCCGCATCTCGTCAGCCGTCATCTTGTCTTCGCGACGCTTCAGATCAAAATCGGGCAACTCTATTTTGATGAACTGCAAATTGTGAGCAGACTGTTAGGACTGAGGTGAAATTTAAAATAAAACACTCAGGCGAATAACAAAATTCTTGGTCAAACAGGTAAGATTTCTTAAAATACAAAATATATTTTGTTGAACAATATTCTTGGAATTATATTCTGAAATAATAAAACGTAAGGACGTAAAGCACCGACCGAAGCACGTAAGGACCAAGAAAGCTAGATAGATATAGCAGTGGAATCCGACAGTTACAGTAATGGTGATATTCGAAAATATTTTCTCGCTGACCAACGATACACTCCGTCAGTCACCGAAAATAATTTGATAATTAAACGATCTAAATTTTAATAAGTCTTCAAATTATTTTCGGCGACTATGACGGAGTGTACCGTTGGTCAACGGAAATTTTTTCAATTACTTTAACTGTTGGATTACACTGCTATATCTATCTAGCTTTCTTGGTCCTTATATTCTGAAACTCGACGAACTTTTATTTTTTTTTCAAATAAACTAGATTTAGATTATCGCAGCGTTAACTAGTTTATTTTTAAATCGTATTTCGGGCCAGTTTGAGAGGACATTAAAACATGTCGAAGTTTTTGCTTTGACTTGTTTTCTTTAATCTCAAACAAGCTCGAAACACATTTTTTGTTTTACGGCTGGTTCTTAATCAATATATTTTCTATAATGGGGTTGTGTCCGGGACAGACCGGTTGAAAAAGACGAACGAGAGTTGGCGATAACTCATCTAATTTAGAATTAGAATATATATATTAGAAGAGTTATCGCCAACTCTCATTCGTCTTTTTCATCCGGTCTGTCCCGGACACAACCCTCATTATTGAATATAACCCAGACGTTATTCTTCCTATTCTAATTTATTTTCTGTTTTTACGAAACCGTCTCTTGAGATGTTTCTTGGAACCGCTTGGGCGATTTGGCCATGCCACTGAACCCGTTTCACGGAATACTCAATTCCAAGAAAAATTGGCGAAGGTCGAACAAGGGTGAAGGAACAAGATATGGGCCCGACCCGACACACATACACACCAACCTCGCCACTTCATTTATGAGCTTGCAAAGGTTGGGCGGTTGCCATCCTTGACAACCGAACCAATTGATGTCGACCCCAAAGAGAAGAGAGTCCCAACTCTAATTTGTAAATCACCTTTTTGGCCCGGAGCTTCTTGAATTCCGGTTTCCAGTGTTTGGTGATGAAGCGCACTTGCAGCTGCTGGCCGCAGCAAGCGAGGACACCGGTGCTAGCTTTCGTCGCAGACAGCATTCCGCCGTTGAAGCATGCAGTGAGAAAGGGGCGATTCTGTGGAGCAAACAAATAATCATTCCCGAACAAGAAGCAGCGAAATTAGCAATCAATTTCCGAAAGTACTTACGAGAATCATTTCTAAAAGTGCATTTATGCAAATCCCACGCACGTTTCGACACAAACGCAATCCGAATAAAAGACTTGGAAGAATAAACCACGGTGGCGATAACGGCGCCGAGTTCAACCCAATGCATTGCTAATGGGCAGTTTCAACTCGCTATTACTCGAGTGCTTTATCCTTTCACGTTTTTGGGCACATTGAGCTTAATATTTCAGTTTCCTCTCATCGTCACTAGGTGCCGCCATCCTTCGACATGACAGTGTGGCAAAACCTATAAGACTTTAACCTCTACAGGTATTCTTAATTATTTAAAAAAAAACATTTAAAGCTACATAATCCAAATATCTATATAAATTATAATAAATATATTATGTAAAAAATATAATTAAATAAAATATGCATTTACATTTTTTTGTTCAGCTCAAATAATTTTATCCCAAATATCCCGATGCGGTTACTCGACAGACGGAGTCATTAACATCACGTAATTTCAGAACCCGTATGTTGTGAGCAAAAGTTGGCCAACGTCTTTATCACATTTCGCCGTCGATTCGTTTTACGGACATTTTTCAAGTTTATTTCAAGTTTTCCGTGTAAGTAATCAATTCCGATTGCCACCATTTGTGTTCCCATACGATTATTCTGTCTCCCCGCGCGATTCCTGGTCCCTAAATCTTCCGAAAAGGCGGTCAAACAAACAACGCGTTGTTAGGCCTAGCGCCCAAGCTAGTCAATGACCACGTAGCCACCATTACTGAAATGACTACTCATCTGCTGCTTCTTGGCTACACCAATTGTTCCCATCTCAATGGTATAGGCCGGGATGACGCATACGTTCGATCATACGAAACATTGCGTTGGTAGTCGTGCTTTGCGTCACAAAGATGAGTTGTCCACTAGTATAGGGTGGATCCAACAAGAGATTCCCATGCGTGCCCTTTGCGCTGTCGCCTTTTGGCGACGCAGAAACTTGCTCCTGGTGATTTCCAAGTGGTGCGAAACCATTTTGTATTGATGGGAACCCGTTGAGGACTTCCCACCATCCATCCCCCGTCCCACGGGCGCATTTTTTGGGCGTGAATCATTGAACTTTCTCGTCACAATTCGTTCACCTCCAACCGGCCGAAAACGTGGCCGAGGACTGTGACGTAGCAGTGGGAACTAGGGGACAGGACAATTTGATCGCACCACAATCGCGTAGCGTCCGATTTATCCCCTCACTCCATCACCTCTGAATCGTTTGCCGCCATCTTAACAAAACAAAGTGCAGGAGCCTGTTTGAGAGATTTACAGAATAGTGTAATGATAGTGCGTTTCTTGTGTGGTTCGCTGTGATCATATTAACCTGTTGCTTAGACGTATGATGTGGGGTGGAGGGAGGGGGTAAGTGGTTTCTGGGGGTCAAGGCCCTCTCCTCACCCCTGGTCAAAGATATGTGTTTTGACGTTGGCGACTTTGATTATGTCGCCCCCCGCACCCTTGTGATTGTTTTTGTGTCATTGCTTTATCAGGTGTACCTAACCTCAATCAATTTTGCGTATATCTCATGACGACAAAAGTGTGCGTGTGCGTCATTCTCATTCTCTTTTATTTTCTCTTCCTCCCGCAGTCAATTATTGTATGAGTCAGAAAGCAGAAAAGCCAACATTATCAGGTCAACGAATTAAGACCAGAAAAAGAGGTTCGTGAGTCGTATACTCTGCTTTAACTCTTTTGTCTTTCATGCATCTCTGAAATGAGAAACAAAAATCGTAGCTGTTTCGTTTCTGTCTACTTGAATAAAAGAAATATCAATTATTAAGTACACACGTTACGTACCTGTACGCTTCTCAATATACAAAAGAATGAATAGTTGGGACAATTAATCAATATATTGTTGCAGCTAGAATCTAATACCAAAAAAAACGAAGTCAATTTAAGTTTTTTTAATGTATGTTTTCATGCATGATCACTCATAAAGAGATCCGAAAGAAATGAAACTATTTTTAATTTGTGGGTTACAACATACGTTGTGAACTTCAACTATTGCTATAGTAAGACATTCACTGAAACTATGGAAACAAATCATTTTCTTTGTTTCGAAAATAGATTCGGTTCATTTACTGACCTCCATTTGACCTACACTAATAAAAAATTTATTTGTCCTGCGTCTCCACCACAGATGAAAAAGAAAAATTTGACCCAACCGCTTTTAGGGATGCCGTTGTTTTGGGGCTTACTGAAACTGAGGCTGACCTAGACGCGGTTTCAAAATTTCTGGATATCAGCGGATCGAAACTGGACTACAGACGATACGGAGAGGCACTTTTTGACATTCTCATTGCTGGTGGAATCTTAGGTTAGCTTTTTGCCACGTCTCAATTGTTTCCCCAACGACAACGTAGAAATTGTTGAGTTTCGTCTTCAACTTGCTTATTTTGTGTTGGTGGGCCATCTCTTAATAATTTTTTATTTGTGCCCGTTTCACAGCTCCCGGAGGGACGGTGGTTACCGATGGCGAGTCCGGGGCTCGTTCCAGCGTCTGCGTGTTCTCGGCTGAGGACACGATGGACGCCATGCGAGGCTACGCTCAGGTACATCGACTTCTGTTTCATCACTACCTCCTAACGTCCCAAACTGCGCCAGACTACGTTTACGTCTCGTTTGTCTTCTGACCAGCACTGTCCCGCGTATCCTACGTTCTACTCGTACTAATGTATCCCGTTTGTTCCGACCAGGTATTTCACAAGCTCACCCGACGCTACAAGTACCTGGAGAAGATTTTGGACGACGAAATGCGGAAGATCCTGGTCTTCCTCAAGGGTTTCGGCGACCAGGAGAAGCACAAGCTGGGCATGTTGACGGCGCTGTTAATCAGCAACGGAATGATTCCCTCCTCGGTGCTGTCCAGCCTCTTCCAGGAGCATTTGGTCAAGGACGGTGAGTGGCATTTGGATACCACCTTGTGCTCAACGGCATCCCAAATTAGCTGCGTGTGGCCGTTTAAAAGACATTTTACTGATTAGCTGGTCTGTTGTGTTTTAGGCATCGCTCTGGACTTTATCATTGGCGTTTTCCAAATCTGGATCAAGGAGAAGGACTGCAACAGCGTGGCCTCTTCTCTGCGTAAATCGGGACTCGATGCACGGCTCATGGTGAGATAGCCATCGCCATTTTGCCTGTGGCTCTTTTTCTATTTTTGATGTGTGTGTGTTTTTCTTTGCTCGATTTTCCAAATTCTATTTTTCACAATTCTCCACGCTCCTCTTTTCAGGAATTCTTCCCGGTAAACAAAAGAACTGTGGAGATGTTCGACAAGACCTTCAACGAGAAGGGACTGGGACAAATCGTTGGCTTTCAGGTGATTAATACTTTCCAATTAACATCCAAATTCGCCCTGGTCGTGATTGGGGAACGCCTAACACTATTCGACGATGCTGTTTGAGAAGTTTATAAAAAATCTGATTTTTGTTCCTCTTACACATTTACAGAGAGCTCACGAGAATGCCGGTGTGAAGCGTGAACTGCAAATTCAGATTCAAGACGCCATGAAGGACGACCAGCCTGTCAAAGATGTATGTTGGCCATATCTCACGAGCATTACTCAGTAATTCGCCTTGCCGCACTGGCAGCTTCTTATGCCTGCATTCTTTCTCACTCATTTTTTTCTTCAGATCATTGTGGTGGTCAAGGATTCTGTCTCCAAGAACGCCATGCAGGAACACGATGTAGTCGTGCTGGTTAGTATGCTCTACTCTTATGGATTATTCTGTTTATTTATGCACGCTTTATAGTCGGGCGCTAGTGTGGCAGTACAGCTGTTAAAAATTATTTTTTAACCATCTATTATCACGTGTGTACTGATCTGAAGTTAAAAGAAATATTTGACAAATCAAAAAACAGGCTTGCCTTTCACATAATTTCACAAAAAATGGTGAACCATACATAGTAGTTCTAGCTCTACCAGATCAAATTACCTCCAGCTAGATAATCTTAACAAGATGCAGATTCGACTAGTGCTAGTCTCGACTGAACGGAATGATTGATTCTTATTTTCTCTTGTGCTGGGTAGTTGTGGAACACGCTGATGACGGCCGTCGAGTGGAACAAGAAGGAGGAACTGGTGGCCGAACAGGCGCTCAAACACCTCAAACATTACACGCCCTTGTTGGCTGCCTTTGCCACACAGCCGCGCTCGGAGTTGGCGCTCATCGTCAAGGTGCAGGAGTTTTGCTTCGACAACATGAACTTTATGAAGGTCTTTCAGAAAATCGTTGTGCTCTTCTACAGAGGTGAGCGAATCTGGTCATGGTTACATTTCCTTTTCTTTTGCATTGACGCTGCTGTTGGTTTTAATCACCTGACCTGGTTCCAGTAGTACTGATTACTCGTTCTCGTTTATGTCTAGCTGAAATCCTCAGCGAGGACGTTGTTCTCAAGTGGTACAAGGAGGCTCACTCTCCTAAGGGCAGGAGCATCTTTTTGGAGCAGATGAAAAAGTTTATCGAATGGTTGCACAGCGCCGAGGAAGGTAAGAATCAACGTTGGGCTGAAATGAGCCATCTTTTTTATTCGTATTTTAACAAATCCAATTTTTTTTGTTTACTTTTTTAATTTATTTAATAATTTGATTTCTTTTTTTGCAACCAGAATCCGAATCTGGGGAAGACGAAGATTGACGTGTTGCGAATGATAGTGAGAGCGCGCTTGGTGGCCTCTCCTTCGCGCTCGCCTGCCCCGAAGCGGTGTCGCGGGTCTCGTCACTCCCGAAATTCCCGACCCGCACTCTTTAACTGTTGCCCGCGGACCTACACACCTGCGGACCCACCTCATCCGACCCGGAATCTGGCTATCCCAAGTGGTGGCAGCCTAACCCGGATCGCTTTTCTATGTGCTTTCACTGGTTTTGGGGTTGTTGATTCACTACTCTATCTCTCCCTCCACATGTCTACTCGGCCGTCTGTTAAACATTGTTTGCCGTGGAGGCTATTCCACCGCGCCACCCAAATCTCTTGGCGGATGGGTGGGATGGCCTTACCTCCTCCCAATCCTTATCCCAACTCCGAAACACACGTCTCACCACTTTTCTCGCACCACTACCCATAACTTCACTCGCGCTCCATCTCCCTGGGCCTCCTCAAACCTCTTTGTCTACGAGAACGAGAAAAAAATTCAGCAACCACATCCCCCTCTCCCCTCTCCGTTTTTTAAGATGTCATTGTAGGAAGAAACGTCAAGAGCTTAGAACTTTCCCCACCCACGTCCATCCATTTCTCACATGGAATTATCTTCATTTTTAGATACTTTTTTGGAGAAAAACAAATCACTGTACCATTGAATGTGTCTAGGATCCTATCAACTTTGAAAAATTCTTTGTATGAGGGAGAAATATGCTTTAAGTTGTAATAAAATATTTCTTGTATTAACTTTCATTTCATTATTATTGGCAAATTTGTTATATAGCGTCTCGATTTTTTTTTGTTTATTTAATTTACTGTACTGTAATTTTTATTTTTAAAGTAATAATTATAAATTTAAAATTTTGGTGTGCCGTAGGACATTAACGTAGACATGGTGGTTGCTTCCTGTTGGCAATAGATGGCGCGCTGCATCATATATAGTGGTAAAAATCACGCTTTTTAGGGAAAATTCCCTCACCAAAATATCGTCTGCCATTTCTTGGTATTTTATTTGTATGGGCTGGCGCCAAGCAAATATTTTGAAAAATGCATGTTTTTGTCAGCCACAAGTTACATTTTTCGACAACAGAGTGTCCCAAACGAATTTCTCGCGGTGTTTGACAAAGAAGGCGGTCTCTTGGATCAAGAAGAGTCTCCAACGCAAGTGGTAAATTCGAGAGAAGGCTTTTTGAAAACACATGCGCAACTAGCGATTTAACGCAACATCCGCCGTAGCAGTTTCCGGGCTTCATAGTACGGCTTTGAGTTCAACAGTGAAACTTGTTCAGAAAAGTTGGTAAGTATGTTGTAATAATATTCGACGTGAACAAGATATCGTATATTTTATGGATGCAACCGTGGATTTGTAGTGAAATCTTAAGACCAAGTATCCATTCATTTCGGATACGTGCTCGCCGACTATCGAAACCAGCGGCTCTTATCATTGAAATGCAGTGCGATGTCAATTCGATGCCTTAACCATTAGACTACTGAGGGACACATTACAATGCGATATGTCTTATGTAGTAATCCACAAGAAGGCGTCACACTTATGTGATCTTCACGAAGGGTAACATTGTTCGACATGCATTATGCATAGCATATTTGTACATGTACTGTCATGTTGGGATCTTGCTGGGATTTGACCGTCATGAACTTCTGCATGATGGACGCCTATCCGTGAACGTGTACTGCACTTTACAGAAATTCTGTGCATTTATGAAACGTATACCCAAGCGCATTTGAATAAGAAATTCGTTTGTACTTTTACCATTCCCATTCTCCATTTCCTGACATGTGTCAACTGCAGACTTCCAATTGATCATTTTCACCATCCTTTTGATCTTTTAGTTCTGGTATGTAACCTTTGATGCACGCTGACGACCGATCATAATGAAAAAGTTTGAATAATCGGTGAAACCATGTTGAAAAACAATTTGTTTATTCCTTGGATGTTGTTGCTCGTCATTGTGCCTCACTACATCTACCTCGTGTGATTGCTTGCCTATGAGGGGCAGCGTTATTCCTTTTCCTAGCCATCAACACTGGGTACTTGCGAAAGAGACATTCGTTCAAGGTCTCGGATATCTTTAGGCCGCAACATCATGTTTGTTGGCAACCCCAAGCTTGCACGAGTCCTGTATTCAGTTCTTTTCGGCTTCTATTGTTTCATTGCGTCTAATCATAGTTTAAAGTGCACCTGAATACATAAAAGCTCTGTGGTCTTCTTGCTGTGGAACTGAACAATGAAAGTGTGACAACGAGCCAGGTAATTAGAAATTAATATATAAAGAAAAATCTCTAATAATAACTCTGTCTATTATCTAATTATAACTCTGTATCAGAAATTGGCCTCAATATAAATACAAATCTCTGCTCAATTGCTGCGGTTCCTCATATCCTCCGTTAAAAATATTTTTGTGTGTGGGGTGGTGTCGATGGGGGTAAGGGAACCGGTGAGGTACAACGGCCTCGTTCACGCATGTCCCCAATCACGTTGCTGTCGTCGATAACAAATGACAAATGTGTGTACCACCGAGTGACGTTTCACTATTGCATCTCAGTGCCTCAACGCCGCCAATCACATTTTCCTACCTCCTGTTTGTTGTCCACCAATCCAGATTTGCTTGAGGAAATAGTTTTTTAATTTTAGTTTTTGCGCTCGGCACACTCACCTTATACCATCCATCTCCGATGTGTTCGGGAGACATACAGTATATCAGCTTCCTCTATTAACCGCATACTACGAGCGTAGTGTGGGTGGTAGGCCTACATTTACATGTGCCATTGTCTGAATATTCCGGTCTCCCTCGTTTTTTTATGGCGTAGGTCGAACGCCGCTTCCAGAGGAAAAACACAATGCGCTACGGGACACGTCAAATTTTACAATCAAATTGTATGACCAATTGAAGAAGCGTCGGATGCGTACCAACCAAACGAGCTGTTTAGCGGATGCGGCGATATACAAGTATGCGGCTATTCTTTTCAACTTTTCCTCCAATAAAACCGACACAACTGGTTCGTTATTCGTATTGTGTCGGTCTGTTTATTAAAGTTAATCACGTCGCGCTTGCAGCGCTATAAATGTTCAAATTAAAATTAGAGCATTGATTAAAACACCATTCTGTGTTCATAGCTACACGCCGGCAAAAACGAGTATTATTTAAATGAGTGAAATTTAGGCAAGACGGGTATTGACACCCACTCCTATGTGCATGTACTCGAGCCCACCGTTTACAGCCATTATAGCAAATTTCACATATTTTGCACTGTTGTAGTGTGTCTGCAAAACACGGGGTCCTCTTTCGCGATGCGAGCGTCTTAAATAACATCTGGAATTATTTTCGTCGTTTTCAATTTCATTCGCTCCACAAATTAACAGGCGCTGTCCGGGTGAAGTCTGCATTATGTATCTATAACCAGCTCTGTTCATATTTTTCTTCCGACATTGATTGATCGTGAGGGTCAAACTAGTTTAAAATGAATATATATTTTCAAGTGCGCCCGTTTTGTGATGGTAGATTTAATTGTGATGTCGAACAGAATGCTAAGCCGGAATCAATTAACCTGATTCTCTCGCTCTCTCACACACTTTCTGAAAATCGTTGACTACTTTCCCAGAACTGGCAACTGGCAAGGTGCGCTCAAATTGGGGCGTCTGCGACGGAAAACCAATGGCTGTCGCTTTTATTTATACCCACCTCTGATACTCTAGACACAATTTGCTCTCATTACTTTTAACTTGGGAACTGCTGATTATTCTAAAGAAATACTGATAGGCAGAAACTGGATGCTGAAATGAGAATGATAATACGGGCGTAATTTAATCAAAAATATGATCAGCGAATAGAAGTAAATATAAATATTTTTTCTGGGATATCGATTTAGGGACGTTTTCGACGGAAAACGCACTCCAAATAATTATAAAGTTAAATTATACCGGAAACACCATAATATGTTGAGACGTTCTTTCAAAAATTAATTTAACTTTTTCAATTACTTGTTATGATCATCCAGCAAATCAGTTTTTCTAAATGTCAAATAGGACATTTGCATAGTTTTTATCAAGCTCTTCACAGGTTCGAACACTGTGTCGTTCGGTCAGTTCGCACACCCGTTAGATCATCCACAGGGAAGAAAATTTGTTATAGTAAAAACCGATTTCTGACGAAAATAGAAAAACACTTACAACGGCATTGTCTAGACTCATTTTCTGTAGATAATTTTACCCGAGGGACATTTTCACCTCTTCCCAAGATGACCTCTCATGTCAAAGGTTGAGCTGGCTGACACAATAATTAGTGACATTCGGTCAATGACTTTGTGTGATAGGGAGGGGGGACAACAAGCGTAAAAATAAAACCGTTCACCTGACATGGAACTCCACTATAACATGTAGTTTTTTAAATACTAAATTTTTCTACAACGGTTTCTATTAGCAACGGTGGTACCGCTTATTTAACAGGACCAAACACATTCGAAACACTGTTTACTTTTAGAGGCAAGTTGTAACTCAGTAAAGAAATTCCGTTTTTCAGCTGCCCTCTTGACTATAATGATATGTACATGTATATAAAAACGGCAAAGTGGGTATTGGATGGGGGGGTTGCATTCTGTTCGAGGTGGTTGGCCGTCGTTCCTCTACTGGAAAAACCTCCCGTCACACATTAGAAAGACGTCACCGGCATTGGTCGCTCTCCTCCCTCCCTCCCTCCTATACCTGTACCAAGCGGCGATATCGAACATATATTCAACACATCATCCGCTTTTTTTTTTGGTGCAGGGACACGTTTTTGCACACGTCTCTGAACAACGCACTCATTGGTGGAGGTGGTGTTGGTGTTGGGAGGGGGTGGGGTGGACCCGCGAGACGGGTCTGCCATGTCCTCCACTCCCTCCCTTTCTCTCTCTCTCTTTCCCCCTCTACCTTCCCCCCACCTCCTTCATGGTCCTCCCGCGGTCGTTATTCCCATCTTTCCGGCAAAACACTCCGACCAACATGGATCACAGTGGTGAGCAAATTGGTGGAACTTTTTCAAAGGTCTGAATCGTTTTCTTCGAAGGCTGAGAGCGCGACTTTACTACTTTTATCTTCATGAGTCATGACAACGCCAATTAAGAATGAGCAATCAACATTGTGATATCCAAAGCAGAAAATGGTGGACGCCAGGGTATCGAAATAGATAGAGTGATAATAGGGTTGCTGGACGCAAATCCGTAAACAGGAGGCTCTTTGTAAACATATAACAATGGTTTATTCTCGCGCTTTTCGAATAAAAATACAATTACTTACAATTAAGGAAACTGCGAAATTTACAAATATACCCGATCGTATAGATGGATAATTGTCGTGTGCAACAAATGTAACAAATGTACTACAGATGTAACCGTCGATTTTCCATTTCTACGAGTAATTGCTAGTAAGTATTAGTAATTGTATTTTTATTCGGAATTCGCGAGAATAAACCAGTGTTATTTGTTTACAACGAGCCTCAGTTTGGATTTGCGTCCAGCATTCCACGTCTGTGTCATAGTAAATCGGAAATGGTGAATTCGGGACAGCACCGAATCGAGTGGCGAACTCGTTTTTTGTAATAATATTTCTAAAGACCGGGAGCTGAACCACGGATTTTTGGATTGCCGGTTCAGTGTTCTACCGCAAATGAGTTCGCCACTCGGTTCGTCTTTCATTCGGAGCTGCTCCGAATTCACCATTTCCGATTGTGACAATTGCTCAAATCTTGCCCCACTCTGAAGGCAACCACATCTAGCTCCGACAAAGCGAGTGATGATGGAGTGCCAGCAGTGATTGCCAATGACATGGGGAAATGGCTAGACACGATTAATCCTTTGGTATTTTCAGTATATTATTGAATAGATTCACCGCTTACTTGCATCGAGAGTTGCCCAACTTAAAAAAAGTTACGTTTTTAAGGAATTTGAACATTTCGAATGGTACCTTTAGCTGTGAAGAGTTTTATGAATTTTGAATAGTTTTGTGAATTTTGAAGAATTTATGAATTAATTTTTAGTGACTCTGAATTGTGAATACAATGTATTATTTTAAATTGTGAATGTCCTGTATTCTTATAAAATGGGAATACCCTGTTTTATTTTTAATTGTAGATATCCTGCGCGAAATGGAAAAGTCTGTTCACCACTGACCTAGAGTTTCGCCTGGAGTTTGGCGCCGTTTCTTACGGCCCGAGGGAAGGATGAGGGGAGGAAGGAGAAGGATGTGAAGTGGGTGCTCCGCGTAGGCCAGGTCAGCCCAGTTCCCTCGCACCACCAATGTAACTGAAATGGGGAAAGTGGTGAGCGGTGCGCACGGCACTTTTTAGCCACAGCGACGGGGAGCGCTCCATCTTCCCGTCTATCGCTTTATCTGTTCCCTCCACCGCCTCCTACTCCTCCCTCCGCCACACACCTGCATGCGCTACCTGTGCACTACTCCCACCTTCGTGCTACTACTCCACGCGTCCACCACCGCCAGCCACCATCGTCTGATTCACTCACTCTGCAGCAGCTAGCGCTCGCCTCATTCGAAAGCGCGACCCGCCAAACCTCAGTCGGCACTCAACCAGCATCGCACCCCTTCACCACACACAAACAAACTTATTCCCGAACTACCAACGGTGCCGGCCCGTGTGTCTTTACTCCGGCTAGGACTGGATACCACCACTTGACCACCAATCACCAACCAATGGCCGTCACGCGCCATCACTCCGGCAGGCGGTCCTGCCGGAGTGATCTGCTGCTGTTGTGCTGCGCGATCATCACCAGTGCCTGCTGGCCGTCCACCTCCGGCGCCACCACCATCACCACCACCACCGCCACCAGTATTAGTACGAGCACCTCCCCGAAGGCGGACAGTGCGACCGGCGCAACTGGTGCTGTCGTTCGCCAGCCGTCATCGGAGGTCAGTGCAGGAACGGCACCGCCGTTGCTGGATTGGCCCCTGCCCCAACATCTGCCGGTGTCCACTGCGGCCACGCTGCTCCTTCAGGTGGCGCGCAATTTGAACTGCTCGTCGGCCAATTGGAGTGGATCGTGTGACCAGGTAATGCACCTAAATGTTCGATCAAACACTGGGATTGAATGTCGAGTGTAGCACAGGTCGTTTTCGCATTCGATCCCTGTTTCACGTTTCCTGTTATTGCTGACTCCCGGAGTTCGATTCCCGGCGGCGCGGGCTCTCGTTTATTTGGTCCCTGGGTACTGACAACGATATTTTTCATCACATGGTACAGGAGATACGGTGAGGAAAGAAACAATCGTTTGACGAATTAGTAGACCGAAAAATTTAGCGTCATTAAAAATATCTTTACATAAGTTCAGTGGACGACTAATTTATAACTCAATCGTGGGCAGGCTATCGTAATATAAAGATGCGCTGTTTGCTTTTAACTTTGTCTCTACCCTTATCCGCTCCTGAAGTCCCTTCTTTCATTTCTTGTTTACAAATCATTTGGCCTGACGCCGGTACTTTTTATTCCAAGACTTGAGCCGTTTTTCCTTCGAGGTGACAATAAAAACAGTTATACGAAAATTACAATTCGGCTCTCGTGAGCAAAGTGTTCTAAAGTGTGTAAGCACAATGATCGCAGCGAGAGAATCCCTTCTGTAGGAATCGTTCTTTACAATCCATAAGTTTTCGTTCTTTGCAATTGGGCGCTGATGTGATTCATGTTTCCAGTTCAATTGACATGGGCACGACATTGCAGTGGCAAAGCAGAAAACTCGATCGTAGAGGTTCTTGACCGGCCACACCCACTTTTGGAAATTGACCACCTGAACATGCAAAAGAAAAAACCGGCGGCAAGAAAGAGTGCCAGGTGGATCGAATTATTTTGGTGGTCTCTGCAAAACATCTGAACAAGTTTGGTGAAGAGCGTCGATAATGATCAAAATTGGAGGGGCAATCATGCGTTTCCGGTTACTGCGCTGATCGCTCGTTTATTCGATCCCGGGGTGATATACAGTAGTGGACATAAGCACCACGGTGGGCGCATTGCAATTGCGTCGTAATATAATCACAAAACATTTGTTTTTTAAGAAGTGGTTTGGGGGAAATCCTACCAGGTGTTCCCAATTTCTAGACGTAAACAAACAATATTTGATTCCGCTCACGACTGTACAGTAGTACAGTAGGGAATCGAGCGTCGATCGTTTGGGGGTAGTCACTCGGTAACGTCATCATCACAAGGCCACAGTCGTCACGATGTATGGGCTCGTAGTTCTGAGAGATGCTGCGCAATCTTACCTCTCTCTCTCTTAAAGAGCTCGGTCGCCTTGACATTGAACACAAACACCACCTGTTAACGTAATATTGATATCTCCCGGAATTACAGAAAAAAAAGTGTTGGTCATAAAAACAAGTCAAGCGTTCGGACCGAAACAAGAACTCGTTCCTTGCGTCAATGCAAGATCTTGTGTCTACTCTACTGTAGGCCAGTGGAGGAAATGGCGTGGGTGGATGAGTGGAGGGGAGGGGACTGCAGGCGTCTTCGGAGAAAGACAACAACGATAATATCGTTCTACCTGTTGTTTTACCTGCGCCGGCCTCATTTGGAATGTTTTCAACACGTATCACTCTGATTGTTTATTCTTGAAGTGTTGCGCTCAATTCTTTACAGGTAAATACCTGAGTCCAACTTTTTACGAGACACAACTGAAAATGTATTGACCTGCATATCTGAAATATTAGAATATTTAATTTGGTGTCGATGTTGGGGATGCTCCTTATTTGTCATAAACGGAAGTCATCTTAACGATGGAGCTAGTTAGTCATCATACAAAAGGAAACGTTTTATCCCAATTACTGGGCTTTTGTACTGTTTACTTTTGTCCTCGCGGCTCACGTTGACAAGTTGCCAACAAACCAATAAATGTGACCTAGACAATTGGATACGCTTTTAAGCGTAGAGAACCGTTATACGATAAAAACTTACACTGTAAATAGAGGCGGCTGAGAACAAATAGCTTTCAGCGGCTAATTCCGGGTACATCTTAAGAATCCTTTTCTGAGTGCTTATGGGGGTAAATTCACATGTGAGTGTAAGTGTTATTCTGGTAGTAAGTGTAGGGGTGTGTTTCAAATCGAGTTCATCCCAGATTTGGTTCCCATGGATGCACACTCAAGTCGCAACGCAACCATACACTTGCTACCATAATTACACTTACACTCATTTGTAAATTCACCCCCAGTTTAGAGGAGGAAATGCGAATTTTTCATTGGTTTTTTAATAAATCTATTTTGAAGTTCCTCTAATCGAAGAATTACTACACTTGTTTACTACACAAATTTGGAACAATTTCGTGATATCTGATCTTTTTTTGCAGTTTATCCTCATCACACTCTCAATAAAAAAACTTTTGATAAGTTAGAAATTTTATTTGACAGCGTAAGGATAAATTTTTATGATTTTAAGTTTATATTATCGTCATCACACTCTCAATAAAAAAACTTTTGATAAATTAGAAATTTATTTGACAGCGTAAGGATAAATTTTTATGATTTTAAGTTTATATTATCCTCATCACAATCTCAATAAAAAACTTTTGAT
>JAQGBY010003524.1:0-19024 GCA_034698785.1 Mycogona germanica | reverse complement strand
CGCGCCGGGAATCGAACCCGGGACCGCCGAAACCACAGCTAGTTGCTAAACCAACTGGGCCACGACGAGTCGTACTTCGAGAGGTAAATGCGAGAGTACGCCGAACCCAATGCTTTCAATGTTCGGCCAGACTTCGGATACATCAACAATGTTATTTCAATATGTTGCAACATATTGTTACAATATTATATTTATATTTTGTCGTCTACAGTTTTTTTAATTGCCTTTTTCTCGCAGTTACTAGATACAGTTTGCATATTTTATAACATTTTGAGCCTACTTACACTGTAAATGCCGAATTATTGCACAATAAAACTGATTTGGGAGACGCCAATTATGACAACAGAAGTCAAATTAACCTCGCAGGTTATTTCATCTAAACACGTACATTCTTCATTTATAGCGCTCTAATTATAAATCCTCCGAAGTCCTACTGTACATAACACACACTATTACTCACATAATACACAATAGCTTTCCTTTAAGAACTCGAAAAGCAGCCATAACATTTTCGTCATGCTTTTAAAGCAAAAAAGCTGAATGTCTACATTTTACATAGGCGCGTGTCTCCGGAGAATACTGGCTGACTGTTTTCCGATTTTGTTATCCACTATCAAATTTGACGTTTGCGAGATATTTCGAAACGCAATAGGTTAAGGATTGCGATCTTCTCCTAGATTGAAAGGGGGATGGATAATCTTATTGTTTGGCAATGCTGATGGCGTGATTGAAAATATATCCAAGATGAAATGGGGGTGTGATGAAATGAAATGTGACAGCTCACCCTCACGCAGCTCGCGTCAAAGATTTCTAGACAGGCGAAAGAGCGTTTTGCTCAATCATCTTTTGTTTCACATTCTGTAGAGAAATGTGAACTCCCTGGGCAAAACATTGGGCATTGCGACTCTACTTACTACGCCAAACGTTCTATGTCCTACAGAGTATTGACATGAGAAACACAATCAATAGGGCATTTTCAAAATACTTCTGTTCCTCTCGACCCACTAGGTGAATTTCGTGGTACAGGCCTTAGGCTCTGGGCAACTACACTTTGGTAGTCCTAATTAAATAAATAAATAGTACTGCTAGCCGCCAGCTGTTCGATTTCCTAGTTTCATTGTAACTGGATTGGGTCAGATCAACGAAACGCCGAGGGTCATCGGCAAAACCGATATGTACATTTCGGTTACTGTGAAAGGTCATATGGATTCGCAATAATATCGTGGTTATTTCGACGAAGAGATATTTAACGACGCCCGAAAGAGATAATGGGATAAACTTTGCCATTTGGAGTTGACTGCTTACGTTTAACTCGCATTCAAAACACACGATGGGTGCTCGCTTGTGTATTTATCTCTCCAAACTTTCACTGTTTAAATAATCTTTTCGCGGCGTAATTGCTTTTTAGGTAATTGTAATGTGTTCTGGATAGCAAACGAAACCGCACTTCCTCTATCAAATTGTCGTTACCGTTGTCATTAACTGAGCTAGTGATAAGAAATGGAAAAAATTATCGGTGCATATACGTGCTCTACTTCTTTTGTTAGCGCAGGATCGGCTATCTTCAATTTGATTTACGTAATCTCGATGGCAACCTATTCGTAGAACAACCGCTCTCTGTACGTTTTAAATTTAGCTTTGTTATGGAGGACACCAACGCCACGTACTGCATTAATTTGCAGATACGTTTTTGTCTGCAAATACACAGGAATATAACCATTGACTTAGCCTGTGTTACCGAGATGACTAATTCATTAATTTGAGCATCAGTGTACAAGCACGATATACACGCAATACGGTATATTAGAGTTGAGAGATTTCGGTTTCTTAGTCTCAAACATGAGACATGTGTGATTGCCTACCACTGGATATTAAGGGGCAGTGATATTTGTTCGATAGAGTTCGCGCAGAAGCGCTAACAAAATTGAATTGATTCTACGTTCGCAATTTGTAATTTTGTTTCTTGGTTATATGCAAATTTTGATAGTTTTCATTTTTCTACAACGGTAAACCTAATGAATTGTAAAAAAAAATACTATTTCGGCATTTTTTAGATAATGCAATTTTGCCATCGTATCAGGTTTTTTTAATTTGTACTTTTTTACATGATGCATCATTTCAAGTATTTTTTTAAGGATGAAAAAGTAAGTGTAGGCAAAATGAGTTGTAACGAGTATATTCTAAATAACTGTGTGTTTATTAATTTGCAAAACCGGACCAACGAATGAATTGTAGACAAGCGTGCAGTGGGACAAACGAATTCTGACAATTTCTGTTTTCACGTCATGCAGGTGCGCATCAACCTCGGCGCCGGCGAGTCGGAACTGATCACGCCGCAGGGTCTGCGCCTGGACGACCTGGCCTGGCACAGCGTGGACCTGAAGCGGGTGGACGCAGCGCTAACACTCACGGTGGACGGCATCCCGCAGGCGCGCCTCACCATCCCGGGGCGCTTCTACGAGCTCAACATCCACTACGGCCTGTTCGTGGGCAGCATGGGCGACTTCCGTGAGCTGTTCTTAGGCATCTTGGAGCCGTATCGTGGCTGCCTGGACGACCTGCTCTACAACGGTATCGACGTGTTTAAGCAGGCGCGGGAGATGCCGCCGCTGGCCGGACAGCAGCCGCCCGCCCACATGGTGTCCTGGGACTGCAGCGCCGAGTTCGACGTCACAACCGAGAAACCCTTCAGTCTGGTGGCTGACGGTGCTTTCGTGGCCTTTCCAACCATGAGCGCCCGCAACGGTGCTTCTTTCTCCTGCGACCTCAAGACTCAATCCAACGGTTCGGTGCTGCTCTACAACACGGGTATCCCCTCAGAATCAGACTTTGTGGCCGTGGAAATAGTTCCTGGTGGCCATGTTCGGTTGGCCGTCGATCACGGTAACAGCGTAGCCGAGCTGCTGTCCGAGATCGCCGTCAATGACGGCCTGTGGCATCGGGTGGAGGTGCGCTTCGGTCCCACCTCCATGGAGATCGCAGTGGATGAGCAGGTGTCCAGTCTGCGGCCCAACCTGGGCGAGCAGCGTCACCTCGATCTGGTCGGGCCCATGTACGTGGGTGGTATTGAGCTGAACCGCAAGGCGCGAGCGCTGGCCCAGGGTCTGGTGGCTGTGCAGAACGCGGCTGTGGGCGCCGAGGTGGGTGCGTTCCGAGGCTGTCTGTGGAACCTTCGAGTGAATGATGCGCCCGTTGGTCTGCGACAGGCGCTGGTTACCCACGGTGTGCGCTCTGAGTGCATCTGGGACTACCCATGCCTGCGCTCACCTTGCGTGGCGGAGGCGCGCTGCGTGCAGGATGGGCTGGAGGGGTTCCGGTGTCTGTGCGACTCGGCGCAGTCGGCCAGCTGTGTCAAGCCCGACTACACCTCCGCCTACAAGGTGTATACATCAGCGGGGGCGGGCGTGGTCGGTCAGGCCAACAACGATGAGCAGCTAGAGATGCTGGAGCTCCAGCCTCTGAACATCAAGGAGGGTGCCACCGAGCTCATCACATCCAATCACATCGACGTGGCGTTGGAGATTACGGTAAATTTTACATTAAAAATTGTAGTACAATGTATAAAAATCACCAGTTAAGTCTTTTACAATTGCTAACAAAAATATTTTTGTGGTGATTTTATGCGAGCGCAGCAGTACGAGATTCGCGAATCTGGCGTCATATTTCACGTGGTGCAGCAGCCGCAACATGGCAAGATCGAGGTTGCCGTAGGGAGGCGCCAGGGCTCGGGAACCCTCTTCACTTTGTTGGATCTCAATCAAGACAAGGTGAGAATTATCTCCACAATAGTTGCTTTGAAAGATTATACGCCTGGGAAATACAATGGATGTATATTTTTTTAATATCTACTGGCAGATCAAATTAAATCGCTATGCATTCCCAACAACCTTTTCACAGTTTTGTTACTTGAATATGACTACACAAGACATCCCTTCAAATTTCTCAATTGCTTTCCTAAAATGCATTGTTATTGCGCATAATCTTACTATCTAACCTAACTGCATCAAAGAAAGAAATTCGCAATTTTTGAAAATATTCCAGAAGCACAAAAATATTCTCACTGAAGTTGTTACATATTGTATATGCATCAGTTGTTACATATAATACGTTCATAAATTGGAACATTTTATTCAGATTGTCGGCATAAAATAATACTAACGTCTGAGGATTGGCTATTTCAGGTTCACTACACGCATGATGGTTCCGAGCAGCACGCTGATAGCGTGTTACTGGAGCTGGAGTTTCTGCAGGCACGACGACGGGGCCCCGACGACGCGGTTCTGCCCGACTTCCTGAGCAAGCGCCACCGCTTTGTCTTCCACATCGTGGTCACTCCCGTCAACGACCCGCCCGAGATCCGAGCAGTGCCAGGCCGGGTGCTGCGGCTGGCCCAGAACACCCGCCGCCTCATCACGCCCGATGTACTGTCAGCCGACGACCCGGACAATGATCACAAGGATCTTGTCTTCACCGTGCTCACCAGTGTGCAGGGCGATGGTGGAACAGCTGGGGGCTCTGGCGGCGAGGGAGCTGGCGGCGGCGGACACTTGGAAAACTCACGACACCCGGGGAAGGTATGGGGACCCAGCAAAACGTTTTGTAATATAATCAATTAGTTATGCTGTAGATTTTGTGTTAACCGCGTTGTGTTTCTATCTATGACTTTGCCGTATGATAGGTGGCCGAAACATTCACACAGGAGGATATCGATGGAGGACTTATTAGCTATGTGCACCGCGGCGCTGCGAACTCGAGGATCGCTGTCAAGGTTCGTTGAAGACAATTACTTAGTTTCAGTTCGCAATGAAATAGATCAGTTCAAAGATATTTTTAGAACAAATAAATTAAAAATCTTCCGCTCTATAATGCATGGGCAAAAATTGATTTTTACTTGAGAAAATATGAGTTTGAAAATGAAGGAAGGTCAATCAATGCAATGCCATATATTTATGTGTTCTCGTTTTGTGTTTTGTGTGCCACCAGGTATCTGACGGCCGCGAGACCGCTCCCACGGTTGTGCTGCGCGTGGCCGCCTTCCAGCTGGAATTGACAATGATCAACAACACAGGCCTGCAGGTTGCCTACCACTCGCACGCGCTCATCACGCCCGACAACCTCACCTTCGCTACCAACGCGCCCGAGCTCAACCACGACGTGCGCTATGACATCACTCGCCTGCCCCACTATGGCCATGTGCAGCTACAGCGTCACGGCAATCACTGGCAGAACGTCAACCACTTCACTCAGCTGCACGTGCTCAAAGAGAAGGTGCGCTACCTGCACACGGCCACTACAACCGCTAATGGCGCCAGCGGTGGCGGCGGGAATCACCATCAGCGGCGACATCACGACGACTTCAAATTTACAGTCAGCTGCAACGGCATCAGCGTGGCCACCGTCTACGACTTCAGAATCACCTTCGTCCGTAACCGGATCGCGGTGGTGAACAACGCCGAACTGTTGCTGGACAAGGTGCAGGAGCAGCAGGTGGGACCGGAGCACCTGCGCGCCGAGACGCAACCGCATCCAGTGGCCGACGAGCTAATTACCTTCGTGGTCCAATCACCACCCAACTACGGCACGTTGTTCCTTGAGTCCGCGCTGGCCTCGCAAGCTACGGTGGCGCCCTCTGGTAGCGGAAATCCGCATCGCCACGGTCACGGGGGAGGTCAGCGTGGAGTCACTGGGCGCCCGCTGTCGGTCGGGTCAAACTTCACGCAGGCCGACATCAATGCCGGCCGCCTCCGCTACCAGCTCCGTCACAAGTCGTATTCAGTAATTCGAGATGCGTTCGAGTTGCGAGCGCACCTGGCCAGTCCAACGTCTCTATCTTCGGGTGGTGGCGGTGATGAAGGCATCACTTCTGGTACGTTCACCTTCCGCGTGCACCACGTGCCGCCGACCGAGCTGACCAATGGAAACGGTGGCGTTGGTGGGGCGTCGGCCGTGCTGGGTTTGCTGGAGGTGGCGGAGGGCGAGCGGGCCACCATCAGCGCCTCCACATTGGATCTGAGGATTCCCGGAGTGGATGGCATCCTCTTTCGAGTAAGTGACGATTCATACTTTGTATTAGATTTGAGTCTCAGAACTGTGTTCATTGTTTCGCAAAAATAGCAGAATAAAATATTCTTTTAATTGCAAAACATAAATAATAATGTGTCAAGAAATTGTTTTCAAAATCAGTAAACCACCACATACCACAATATTACCTTAACTGGCCAACATTCTGTTAACACAGGTGATAGAGAAGCCTCGTCATGGCCGGGTGGAGCTAACTTCATCGTCAACTGGCAGTGGGGCTGGTAGTGGAGCCAGCTCGAACGCCGGTCACTCCATCCTCAATTTCACCAGCCATGACGTGCAGGGCGGCAAACTCTCCTACGTGCACGACGACTCGGAGCATGACCGCGATGTCGTTGGCCTGCTGGCCACCGCGCTGGACGAGGGAGCGCAAGAGTTCCAGTTTGTGGGCTCGCTCACCGTGCGGGTACTCATGAAAAATGACATGCAGCCAGAGCGGGCAGTCGATCGGGTGTTGCACGTGGTAAACGGTTCGGAGCGCCGTCTGTCGGCGAGAGACCTGCTCTTCGTAGACGCCGACTTGGGCACCACACCGGCCGACCTCGAGTTTACGCGGCGTGGCATTCCCAACGGTGCCATGTTTCATGTGGACAATCCGGATACGCAGGTATGCAGTGCCTTAATCGCATGATTTCTTGATAAAATTGATTCTTATTAATATCCCGAATGGCCGGCAGCAATTTTTCCTCCTTTTGATTGAGGAGACAATATTTACTTACGCATTCTACGTTTATAATTGATCTTTCCTTTCTTTGGTGTTTTTGCTCTCTGTATTACCGCAGGTATTCAAATTCACTCAGCAGGACATCAATAACGGCAAGATTCTATTTCGGCACCACGGCGCGTCGTACGGTCGTGCGGCTCTGTGGATTACGGACGGAAAGTTTTTCGTCAGCGGGATCCTGGAGGTGCGCGCCTCCGACCCCTTCCTCACCATCGTCAACAATACGGGTGCCGTGGTAAAACGTGGTCACTGGACCGCGCTGGCCGGCACGAACCTGAGCGTCGACACAAACCTCAACCTGCGCTCGGACCAGCTGCGCTATCTGGTTGCCGTTCCACCAGCCCACGGGTCTGTCATTCTCCTGGCCAACCCTGACGACCAGCAACAGCAGAAGGTGGTGACCGAGTTCACGCAGGATGACGTGTATCGCAGTCGCGTCGGCTACCGCAGCGACGGCAGCGCATCTTTCGGTGATAGTTTCAGTTTCGAGGTGCACGCAGCTGAAACGCGAACGGATGGCAACTTCGAGTTGCGCATTTTTCCCGAGAGCTTCTGGGAGCCGATGGACGTGGCCGGCAACCGCACCGTGGCTGTGGAGGAGGGCCAGCGAGTGACCATTGATCCCAGCTACCTATCGGTCAGCCACCAGAACGTTGATCCACGCGAGATCACCTACGTGGTCAAGCGGCCGCCGCAGCACGGTTACATCGCCACGGACGTCAGTCTGGACATCAATTCGCTGGCCACCACGTCCGGTGGTGGTCACTCCACTTCTGGCTCGCTGGCTACCTACACTACAGTGTTCGATCAGGCCACCATCAACGAGAGGCGGGTGAAGTATGTGCACACGGAGAGGAACGCGACGGAGGATTACGTGCTGTTCGATGTGTCCAATGGCGTGCAGGTGTTAGTCGACCTTCGGTTGACCTTCGAGATCATTCCGTCGGATATTGTGTTGCGGACGGCCGAGCTGACGGTGGATGAAGGAAGTCGCGCGTCACTGTCTGACGCTACCATTGCTGTGGCCAATCGTCACTTCCAGGGAAAAATCAAAGGTAAAAGAAGAACCTACATTCTCAACGCAATTCATTTTTTTTTGTTTATAAATGTGAGCAATGGAATGAAATTAAAAAAGATTCTAAAAAGTAGTAATGTAAACAAACATAAATTAACATAATTATTTTTAATAGCATTTTGTACACATTCGTGGCTGTTTCTGTTAATGTTATAAGTAAAAATTAATGAAACAATTGTTAATCATAAAGGTGTTAACCGTCACTTCAGGTGGAAGTCTGACACAAGATTGAAATTATTTTATATAAATGTTTCAAGAGTTGTATAAACATTAGAACAAAAATTTGGAGAATTCAACACATGCGATATGTTTAGCATTGCAGTGACTTGAAATAATAAAAACACAATAATTATGTTCACTTTTAAAAATAAAAAATTCGCATTTGAAATAAAAATTATTAGTAACTAAACTTATTTTGCAAATTATTAGAAAATTGATCTTGAAATTGAAAATTGATAAAGATACTCGTTACCATCACAGAATACGCCATGGTCCAATCCCCCAAACACGGCAAGCTGGTTTTCGCCGGCAACAACGGCGAATCGTCGGCATCTAGAGGGAGCATCGATCGGTGCACGCCCGCTCAGTTGCGTGCCCAGCACGTGGTCTACCAGCACGACGGCAGCGAGACTAGCGACGACGAATTCGTGGTGGTCGGACGCACCAAGGAGGGCGACCGCGAGAGTCTGCCGGCTACTGTCAAGGTCCGGGTGCGGCCGGTCAACGACGAGGCCCCAGTCGTACGCAAGAACGTTAAACTGGAGGTAAGGACACTTCACCAAAATGCACGTCTTTGAATTTATGAAAGTCATATTTAAAAAAAAGTAAGCCATTTTAAAGTGTTGTCGATAAGAAAACACAAGTCTTCGTAATGTTGATTGTGCAATGCAGTGAAGCGATCTGGGGCCGGTTTCCATCTATTATACATGGAAAGGATATGCTTTGCGGGGAAGCTAAATGGGGAGCTTTCCGTTATTACCAATCTCTGCCAATGTTTTATTTGCAAAAAGTGTGCTTAAATGAGATAAATATGAAGAGTTGGGATTCGATGGAGATTCCTGAGACTAAAAGTTTAATGTCGGCATCGAAACAGAGTAACAGATTTGCAGCGCATCTTAACCCATTTGTCAATAATTTTGATTTCGGTTTCTGCTCATCTGATAAAGTCGTTAACATCAGGAAAAATTGTTGCCTAATGGCGGGGGAGGGGGTATCTGGAAGATATTTTCTTCTTTCTATGAGTGTTTTATACCCAACCAGGAAAGATACCAGTTAAGCGAAATTGGTCATTTTGTCCGGGAATCGCGATAACCTCGGGAGAACTCTCGCATTGATGAAATTTAGTCCGAATGCCAAAATCTGTTGAAATAATCGGGCTGAAACAAGTTTTTTTTTGCAAAGTGCGCGACTCTACGAAAATTGAAAAGTGGCCTGTCAAGATCACGATGACAGCTGCCTTGTTCTCACAACCGCTCATCAATCTTTCAGACAATTTTCGCAAGCAGTCGCTCGAATATTGTTTAGGTGACAGTGATGTGGAAAGGACCGTAACGTTAGGTTTCTCCCTTAAGACTGCAATTGGAATTGTATGACCCACCAATGAAAAATCAATGTGACGAAGGGTCGTTTCAAAAGTGGACCGAAGAAAAAGATTAATTTTGATTATTGACGAAAACCGACGTCCATTTCTTTTCGGTGTCGGCTACATAGTGAAGAGGATGGAAGGCGATAGAACGAGTTTACTAAATCTTTCGAAAAATTATGAACGGATTCTCGATTGTTATGAAACAGTGTTTGGACCAATCCAAAACTTATATTAAAATTGATATTTTTTTGTAGCAGTCCCGCGTTTGCACTGTTTTCCGCGCAAATGACCTCTTGAAAAAAGTAAAGTGCCCAATGCACAGAAACAGCTTAAAAAGTTATTACAAAAGTTAGCAAACTGCGAAAAGGGGGCGGTGAACTGTCACAATACTAGTACATATGAGTATATTTATTTCCATATCACTTTACCGAGATCGATTTCAAAACGTCTAATTGCGATTGAGCGCGACATAAGCCGTTTTTCGTGCTCGCCGCCTATTAGATCTATATAGTCGGTGTGTGGGAGAACCGTTCATAAATATACGAGTATCTAAATTATATCCAAAAAGCGGCGCTCACATCGCCCTTATCGGTTGCGGCAGATGCTAATCTTTATGCAACGTGCATGCGAGTAGGCCATCATCGTCACTTGGCTCCGGATTACTACATCAGAAAAATCCACATTTCCGGAGACACCTTTTCCCCTGTATGATCAAAAAGCGCTATTGAAATAGTAACGGGTATTTCCGAGAATAAAAAAAAGGTCTGCCATGTTAACAATGCAAAACGACCAATGATGTTATTGGTCCTTAAAACTTTAATCCAATTTCGTAGTTTGGTTAAAACGAAAACATTCCCTGTCGTGTAGTCAACCAAATTTAATCCCATTTCCTATGAGATAAAATGCGATTCGATCCTGCATTTCGATTCAACGTTACATTTGCATACGTTTCGATTACATTTCTTTCGAATATAAAATCACTTATAAAGCGCGAACATGTCAATTGCTGTTTTTTAAAATAAATTTCAGAGCCTGGATGTTCCTGTTTAAAATTGCTGCGTAGTTCGGCTTCTTGTTTGAGGATATGCTCAAAGATTTTTTTAATGGAATGTGAGGGAGAATTAAGAAAAGGGGAGGGGGAGGTAAAAAGTCCTCAAAATCCGGCCACTAATCATCAGCATCAGGAGACGAGAGTGTGCAACGCGTGTTCTGCTCGCATATATACTCGTATACATTATAGGCGCCCCGTACTAATTCTATTGGAGCGCGATATAATGTGAAGCAACAAACAACTCGGCAATGACATGCGTGAAAGTGATTCCGCGTCGCCATTAACACGGATATGCAATCACGTTAAAGGGCAACAGAGACAATAAAGTTGCGCACGATTCGTTTGTGATGGTGGCGGGTGGGTTTTGGGGTTTGTGGGGGGGGAGCTGCGGGTGGAGGGATAGATCAGATTTCATTTAGGTGCACGAACGCACATACATACAAGTACATATAGTAGAAATGCACACGCCAGAGCAGAGCTGGGCTAATCACTCCTGCGCCCTGGGCAGTATGCAGTGCTTCAACAATACTCTCTCGCCCTTACCCTATTGACTTATTTATCGCCTTATAAACGATATAACGCAATAAACGAGAAACATTGACACCGTGTAACGGCCCTGGATGTGTTGCCATTGTTTGATAAAAATGAGCATTTTTTAAACACCTATATTAGAAAACAAAATTATTTTAGTCCATGTCAGTTTACTACAAACAGTTAGCTCATTGAGTAATAATTAGGAGCCATTCCCTAAAGCTGGTTCACTGAATTATAATGAGGATTGGCTTAGCCTGGACAGATCTCGCGCAGACCGCAGAATAAAATTGCAAGATTTCATTTTTAATCAATATGGAAAAATGAATTTATATTACAGGTACATTTTTTGTGAGGAATCGTCCCATCTAAGTGATCCTTAAGAGACAAATCATAAGAATCGAGGGATGGCTATTACAGACAGCCTTAAAACACGTTTTAAAAATCACAGTTTATTATTTTTACTTATGGAGCCTCACAGCTCGTTGTCGATTTTCCACGATCTCTGTCCCGTAATTGTTCTCTTATGTCCTTAAGAGAATTGAGTATTTTAAACGAAAAATAATACAACTAATATCATATGAGCTCTGATTTCTCATGCTCTTATGTATCGCTTTAATCTGCCGTTTCTTAAACATATATTTTTCAAAAGTAAAATAATAAATCAAAACTTCCATAGTACCATGAAAAATTGAAGAGTCAAATATGTTGAAATTTAAAATGGTGAAAGCAAATTTGTTGTTGACACTTTGAACAATTAGACAGTACATGAATCCGAAATAAGTATATCAGTTGCTAGATTGCTTAATCCCGGACAGCTGCCCCATTATTCCCCGTTAAAAAGCAAATGCTGGAGGGATTTCGCAATTAATTAGAGACGCATTACATCATTAAATCACGCGCTCGGTCATTCCCAATTTTCAAATATATAGTCATCGAGAACGATATATATATGGCGTGTCTGAACTACCTGACACCCTCCAAAACAGACGTACGCCGTACATGTGAAGTCGCAGCCCCATATCGAAATTTTTATTGGGCGGATCGTTTACGAGTTGAGCTGGTTCGTCGTCGAATTAACGATCAATTCTATATAACCTATTTTTAACGTCGGTCTCAATCAATAACGCATCAAATCACCATAATCATGCTTCGCCGGTGCGTCTCGGATTCGCTGAAAGCCAATCTATAAAAACGCACTATGGCGTGTATAAACTCCTTTAGACTTGATTGTGCTTCTGAAATATAATCTGCGGCATTTGCTGCAAAATTGCTTTTCCGTTTGATTGCCATTAATGTTTTTTGTTTTCGGAAAACCTGTGAATATTTAACGAAGACGTATATTTATTTGTGTTCTTAATAACACGCTCGGTATGGAAGCTAAAATCAATTTACAAGTAGTTCAGAGTAATAATCCAATGTGTGCGACGCTTAATCGTGAGACTGTTATTAACTTTATGAAGAAAGTTGGATTAGATTGGTAAATGTCCGAGAATAGACTGGTTAATGAAAAACGTTAACAATTTAATAAACTAGTATTTTAATATATTTTTTTATGAAGTGAGAGAATTTAATTAGTTCTATGTGGAATCGAAATCATTTAGATGTTCTTGCTGATCTGTTCCGCTCACTTCTCATGAAATGATAAAGTTAATTTGCTTTTCTTTGAATTCAGTCACCGATCATACCATATACAATTAAATTAATCCCTATCAGCTTTTTCTGCTTCGTTAAAACTATTTGCATATATCAATAGTTGTTGCCGTCTTAATTAAGTAAACGGAAGTCTAGTGGAAAACTCCTTCATACTCGAAGACAGGAAATTGTTCTTCTAATGAAAATAACAGTTTCACATAGCCCAAAATCCTGTTATTTTAGACACCACTACAGAACTTTGTAATCACGTTGAATGTTGTTAATGTGTCTATTTTATGTTATTGAGAACAAAATACCTCTTTTATAGGTGTGGCAAGGTTCCGCAACGGTTATCACTCCCGAATACCTGAAGGCCACAGATAACGATACCGGCGATGAAGACCTAATGTTCTCGCTCAAGACGTCGCCGACAAACGGCTATCTGGCGTTCACCAACAAAACCAAAGAGAAGATTCTCAACTTCACCCAATCAATGATCAACAACGGCAAAGTCGCCTATGTACATTTAGGTATGGACAAATTAGACTAATCGTGGATGTATCATTTAATCGAATTTTATTTGAACAAGTTTGTTTACACAATTTCACTGTTTCTATTTACAAATGCCCCTCTTGGATTGCTCTACAGGTGACGCCACCGCCACCTTCCTGTTCCACGTGAGCGATGGTCCACACACCAGCGAGTCATACATCTTTTCGGTGTTGGCTAAACCCATCGCCCTTCACGTTCAGCACAACACCAAGTTGTATGTGTTCCCCAGCCTGCAGCAGACCATCAGCGTTCGTCATCTGTTGGCCGTCACCAGCGACTTTGATGGTAAGCGGGCCATCACCTATGGCATCAAACATGGTGGGCCGAGGCTAGGCAAGCTAGTGCGGCTTAATGAGGATGGCTCATCGGCACGCGAGGTCACCTCCTTCACTCAGGACCAGGTCAACCGCAGCCTTATTGCCTACAAGCACACCGAACAGTTTGCCGAGCTGGTGGCCACAGACTTGTTCACCTTCGACATCAAAAGCTCCAATGCTGAGGCACTCAAAGATCTCGTCTTCCACATTGAGATCTCCGTGGTCACCATCAATCCGGATGGGCTGGACCAGTATCTCCATACATCGACTGTGATGGTGGACGAGGGTGGACAGGCCACAGTCACCCATCGTCACCTCAACTCATCACGGCTGAGCGAGGTGCTCGGAGAGAACCGTAATGCACGATTCCTTCCACGTCTGTTTATGGTGGTCCGCGAGCCACCCGCCCATGGTTTCATGGTCATCCGCCAGGTCAATGCCACAAACGAGACCCAATTCGACCAGAAAGATGTGAATGCTGGCAGTATGGTTTATGTTCATGACCACTCAGACACTGTGAGTGACCACACCTTGATTGGCATCTACCTGGACAATAGCGTTGCTGGTGGTGCCACCGTGCTTCTACTCAACGTCAGTCTCCACTTTGAGGTGAGACCCATCAATGACCGACCATTTGAGCTGATGACCACTGCCCCACGAATCGAGGTCGTACAAGGTCAGATGGTGAAGATTGGTGCTGAACACCTCAAGACAACTGATGCAGACACGGCACCGACCGACCTACGCTATGACATCATCAGTGGACCCACTGATGGCCAGGTGGTACTCAAACTGCCAAACCACCACCAGCACCGCTCGGTTACCAACTTCACTCAACTGGACATCGACAGCGGTCGTCTATGGTACATACATAATGGATCGCTGGACACGGCCTCCTTTCACTTCAAGGTATCAGATGGCGCCTTCAAACCAGTCTACACCATCTTCAACATCCATGTCATGCAGCTGACGCTGGAGCTGGCCAACAACACACCCATCGTTGTGCAGCAGGGATCCACCTCCGTGTATCTTCGCTCACGCAATGTGGGTGCAACCACCAACGGCAACCGCTCGCACATCTGGTACAACCTGACCGCCACACCACAGCATGGCAGCCTCTTCCTTAATGATGCAGTAGTCCATCAGTTCTCACAAAATGATCTGGATCATGAGAGGGTACTGTATGTACAGATGAATATGTCATCCTCTTTCGATACCTTCGTGGCTACTGTTTGGAATGAGGAACGCCACCTGGATGGCCAACAGTTTCAGGTCCTGGTGCGTCCACTATTGTTGCCCAGGCCAAATGCACAAGTGGTGGCAGGAACCAGATTCATACTCTCGTTGGCAGTGCTGGACGCCACCAAGCTGGCCGAGAAAACCAAGAGCAACCCGGTGTTCACCATCATCCGCCGACCCAAGTTTGGCAAACTCAGAATGCTTAATGCCCGTCGACGATCATCCAATAACAACCATCACCAGCAATCAAAACGTGACTCCTCCCTTCATTCGCCACCCGAAGATGTACTCCACTTCAGTCATGAGGACATCGTCAATGGGGTGGTGGCCTACGAGACCCGTGACTTCAAAATCCTGTCACCATCAAACGACAGCTTCGATTTTGTGCTAAGTGCCGCCGGCGTGCAGCCAGCCGTCGGATCACTGGTACTGCAAGTCCAGCCCAAAGGTGCGGCGGGCACCACGCCTGCCATCACCCCAGTGGCACAGATTCCAGCCACGGATCGAGACTTCCGGTGGCCATCGGGTGGCACCTCTTCCACCGAGCATCCACCACTCTTTGGAGGTGGACCTTCCATTGGACGGGGGCCTGGCGATGGAATTGGAGGAGGATTGGATGACAGTTTGGCGGTAGAGGAGGATGAGGACAAGGCACCTGCCCTGCACCCCAGCCTCACTAATGACCACCTACTAATCATTGCTCTGGTAGTTGGTGTGGTGGTGCTCACCGTGCTCATCATCGTGGCTGTGCGCTGTGCTGTGCAGAAGCGGAGCAAGAAACCACCCAAGTGCTCGGCAGTGCGTAGCTCGGCAGCCACCAATGGTGGTCCCCTGCCGCCGCCACCATCTCTGGATCTGGACACCAGATACCACTGTGTTCCAACCAGCGAGCAGCCTACTGACAATGGTGGGGCGCATCACTACGATGAGGAACTGGATGACGACCTCCATGACTTGGGGGGTGGCAGCATCGGTCGTGGCATGACGCCACCCATGAGCATGCGCAGCCGGCCCACGTCACCCCGTCTGCGCATGCACAGTCATACGTCGTCCTCGCTTCACAGTCAGACGGAGCCATCGTCATCACTGCGGGCCACGCCATGCGCCATCCCCGAGGAGGACTGGGGCTCTGAGATGAGTCCGGCGGTGCCCACCTGCAAGGTGACGCCGCTCTCGCAGACAGACGCCGGCGACGTCAACGAGACCACGCTCAAGTATCCCTACAGCTTCGTTGAGCCGGGACCGGTGGACAGTTGGAGCATGTCGTACGACCCGTGCAGCGAGCTTCCTTACAACAACCGACCGTCTAATCCCATGTTGCGAAAAAATCAATATTGGGTTTGAAGTCAATCGGTGACTGTGTGTACCACTTCTCATAATTAATTGCTAATTGCCAATGGCCTAGGAATTTGCATGGTATCGATGAAAAAGAGTAAGGGAAAAATCTGTCGCTATCCTATTACCCCAGTTCAGATTTCCTGTTCCTTTTGTACCATACCAACGATTACATCTCGATACCTGGCAAATCCTTTTTTATCGTTTGCAGACGGTAGAACCAATGTCGATTATGAAAAAATTGTTTTGGGTACTGAAACACTCGCGCGGTGAGTGATTTTCAACGAACTTTGACGCCCATTTGCCTACAAGTGAGACTAGCATAACCACTAGCTCCTTACCAATGCGCTGACCACTCGGACAATGAAGGTCGAACATTGGAGTGAACGGAGCAGACATAGTGTAAATGGAATCAATCATGTGGTCATATTTTTTAATCACAAATTTTTATACTGAATAGCGTGATATCATACTACTGAGTGGCGTGAAATACTCTTTAATGTGATGCAGTTGAATGAACTTGCAGGCCTACGAACAATAATGTTCCAATTGAAATCTTCTTTGTGTGACGTCTTGATAAAGGAGAGCTCTGGTTGTGTTTTTTTTAAAATAAGTTCTGTTTAGAAGAATCCTTTCCACCGTTTTATCAGTGGACCGCTTCTAACTTAATATACTGAATGTTAATGTTTTTATCTCACACGAAAAATATCACCGATAGGATATTTGTACTCGTGTGAAATTAAATTAAATTAGTAAAGATCCCACGGAAAAAAGATATAAAAATCGGTCCTGAATTTCTGTTTGACGACAAGTTTTCGTTTGCCTATTTCTTGATAAATTTTGTCAGTGTCCTATTGTAATAATCGAAAGTGTCGCTGAGCATAGTAGCGAGATATTACAAGTGTATGCAAATGATTTCTTCTTTATTTTATGTTGTTAATCATTATTTTGTGCCAAAGAGTGTATAGCATCACGTATACATATAGTAGAACTTTTTATTTTCGGTGATCAAATATTTGCTAAATTGAAGAAAAAGTAGTCACTATACATGTATGTTCAACATGGGAATTTCTATAGACGTCTGCAAATCGAATATTGTTAATTTTAACTATTATCAATCAGATATTAAAATAAAGAAAACTAATTAATAAATGTAGAGATGTTGAGGAAGAAACCGAAAACATGTATTTTGACTAGCATGAAATGAATTCCTAAAATATTTGTGTTTTTATACCTTTGTTTTTACTACACGTATGTATGAGATTTAAATAGTTGTATGGTGCCTCGTAGGGATCGAATGTGTTGCATGGATTATATTCAACAAGGACACGTTTTTAAGAGTTGCTTTTTTTATAATTGTTTAAAAACTCATTACTGATACCCACAATATCCTCTAACCATGCGCATTGCTCACGACAGTGAAGTACTCACATTCAGCAAACATTAAAATTGACGACACTCATATTACTCAAAATCAAGGTAGTACTAGCATCAATTTGTGTGAGCTGAAATGTAGTTCATGTACGGTCAAAATTGTGTCGCTTGACTGATCGAATGTTATCAACAACGTGTAATATACTCTCGTTGATCAGGCAACCAAGTTAATCGTCGCGCAAATTGGTAATTGCTTAAAAGTGTTTTTTTAATGCCAGTACCGATATTAATTTTTTATATGTCAACTTGACTTTGCAGAGATAATACTTGTTTGGTTAAGTAGTCGGGGGAATAACAAGTCGTTGGCACGAATGGCTTTCAATTTCTAAACAAACATTTATCAAGAGATATTTTATTATAGAGGACCAAAGGTAGAGACTGGTAACTCGTCGAGTTACTAAAATGTTATCTGCCCAACCACTAATATACAACACACGCACGGTGTGAATTGGGGTTTCAGTCATCGTAGCTTACACTAGTAAGACCGTAAAAAGTTGTTAAGAATTTATTGTATATAAAACTAGTGTAATATATTTTGTAAATACTGTGAAGTGTGCAACGAACCAAATCATGGCCCAATGTGACCTTTATGTTGGTTCAGAATCATGGCGTGTTTGTTTTCTTAAGAAAATTGAATAAAAATTGACATTTCATTAAAAATAATCTGAGTCCGGTATTTCTTTCAAGTCATTAATTGCACGGAACGCAAAAAACCCATCGGCTTCTTTATCGAACTTTTAACTTTGGAATATTTGTATCACACCGCAACCTATCTGACGAACAATGTGTTGTAGATGAATAATAATACATAAAGGTCTTAAACACATGTACTAAAACCAAACTGTACTGTACACTAAAAAATCTTAATAAATACAGGATAATCGTATCTATGCAAGTTACTTTAATACATACACGTAGATTTTTTGGTTCTATCTACACATGCATATATACATGTACATCAACAACTTGAAAGATTACATGTTTCAACAATAAGCATAACTATCTCGACGACAAAATCGAAGGTCAATAATACGACAATCGTCAATTAGAATGAGTACAACAATATTTGGTGAGTGCATAATAAACTTAAATGATATTAAAATAACTCAAAACTTGAAAGCGTAGGAAAGTCAACATGTCAAATAAAATATATTTTGGAATTAGATTCATCAAAAAATGAGAAGCAACTAAACTAATTTATAGCAAAATAAAAATGCGCATACAAAACATAAAAATGCAAATATAGGAGTGCATCGAAAATGACTGAATAGTAAATCAATTTGATGGAACACAAGTGGGAATATATTTGGCAGATTTGGGAAAATATTTGGTATTTAAAAAAAAGAGTAACCAGATATATTCCTGGGGCATACTTTTGGAACATGTACTGTATATGTAAGCCATAGATTGCCAATGAGATTTGGAATCTATTCTTCCATCTCCTTCCCCTTCACCGACCAATGAG
>JAQGBY010003523.1:0-19026 GCA_034698785.1 Mycogona germanica | reverse complement strand
TGTGGTTGTATTTTATCATTTTGACGTTTTTGCCAAAATCTTTGCAAAAAAAGGAGTTTACATTTCAATTTTTAATATATCTGAAAAGGGGACGCTAGCGAATTATGATGGTTTAGTTACGATATGTTCATTTTTATGCGATTTCATTGAGCCGTTCGGCAAAAAACCTCTGAACACGAAAATCCAATTCTTTGTTTTATAATATAGGATACAAAAAGCGAATTCCTGGGATCCAACAGGGGTATAACCAGGGGTCAACTAGCGAGTTAAGGTACGTTTATGTTTGGTTCGCCATTCGGCAAAAGTGACTGTTAGATATCTCGGTTGACATTTATCGCGTGTGGCAGCGACCCAGGGGAGGACCTTCTTAACACACATTTTATCTATTTTTATTTTTTACTTGTGAATAAAATTTCCGGTTTCGCCCGTCCTTGAGACGAGTCTATCCAATGGTTAATAATGTTTTCGCCATCGTCCATCCCCATGAAACGTTCCCAGCGGTCCCGGAATAAGCGCCACTAGCCGCGATAATTGGCACTTACCAAATGGGAAATATTCGCCTCCGGCTTTAAGGTCGTAATATGATTACATATTACGACTCGTCGTAGCCCAGTTGGTTTAGCGACTGACTGTGGCTCGGCGGTCCCGGGTTCGATTCCCGGCGCGGGCTCTCGAAAATTTCGATCCCGGGGTCGTGACCCCTCGCAGAGGGCCTAAGCACCATGAGGGGTACGAAAGCCTGTAGTGCGGTTGACTACAGTTGATTGGGTAAAAAAAAATATTGATGAACTGTATCCATTATTAAAGTTTTATGTTATAAGCAGCTACATAAATGATTTTCGAACGACATTTTTTAAACAACAAACGACATTTTTCGACAGATGTTTAAATTTATATATCGAACGACCAGCTAAGGACAAAGGTGTGGTTGTCCTATCCTAACAGCCTCGATAAACTCTGGGGAATTCAATCATTACTCAATAATCAACACTTACTGTAATTTTTTAACTGAAATTCCAATAGCACAGGTACAGCGGTATATTATAACAAAAACGGCGAATCACATTTACACTGTATGGTGACGTCCGTTTCCTGGTACATTGCAATAGAACTATAACGCTCATGATCGAGTCCATATAAACTGTCGGCCTACTTCGTATATATTTATGTAGTACTGGGCAAACGAGAATTAGGTCCCATAACGGCGCTAGTTCAATATTATGCAATGCTTACTAAATCAATTACTCATAATAAGTGCTTAGGAAAGGGGACTCCCCGCCACCCTACCAATAAGTTCCAAGGAGAAGGATTTATTGGAACTACATGAATACAAATTTATTGAGAAGTAATAATGAGAGTAGACAATGTTGTATCCTGGACACTCTGTGGAAAGATCGGATGTCAATTTTTTTCAGAAGCGCCACCAATAAGACATTCGAATGGATCATAACAAATTCATTAGAGGTCAAACACGTATAAAATTCATTTCAAGTTTTCGTTGTACTGCTAAAGTCGCAAATACGGCAATTACAACGGTGGTTGTTCGACTAAAGCGAACCGAATCATTTTGCACGAACTCATCTCCTATTAGTATTAGACCATTCTAGACCTTTCAGTTCTTTGGTTACCCGATTTGGCGGGTGCGCCATATGGTGAAATAATATTATTGACAAGATGGCTGCTCTGCCATCCGTATTTATTCTGCCCCAGTTGTTGTCAAAACAGCTGCCAACAATTTTGCAATAAACTTCATAACTGGTATCGCTCAATGTCATTCATATAATGAAGCCAAACTGAGACAGTTGAACGAATACACAGGCAAAGTGGTTAGTTTATCCTAAATGTCTTGGGACACAAGACAACTAACCAATCAAATACATGTATATAGAACTAAGTGATTACAAGAAAAAATCGATTTTTTCTAGATGACTTTTCCGTGTCATGGAGTCTTTTAATTTACACTTACACCTGTAAAACACGTACAAATTAATATTAAATGAAATTGAATAGAAGCAGGGCTTCAACAAAAGATGGTGAGTTGGTAAACGACGGCAGGTTGCGCTTGTCGCCGATAGAAACTAGAAGTGATCCCCAATTTTCATTCACCGCCAGTATGAATATGCCGAAAATAGTTACTTACGTTTTGTTGGCCCAAATGTAAAAATACAACGGGGAAAACCTAAGATTCCAAACTAAAATCCAAGATGTGGTGCATCTACGAGCGTATGAGTTTGTTTAATGAATAACAGCATTTCATAAATCGAACGTTTAGCAAAGCAATGCCATGAACCAATGTCAATGATCGGACCTTGGCACATTGTACTTTCGCTTGACATTGGTGATCAGTTGACACGCGAAAATAAAAAAAAATTAAGGCGGGTCGAAACGCATCGATAGCAGCGCCGTTGAAGGCGGAAACCCGCAACTTCGATTAACAAGGCGTGATAGCGATATTTTTCTATTAATGAGGGATTTAGTTAGGACGTCTGGATGATATATATCTGAAATCACCATTTCAGATATTCTTCTGTTAACAGAATACAAAGTAGTTCATGGATTCCTGAGGGTGTCTAGTGGACTTGAAATGGTGGGACAGATGGGTATTTTTTTATTGCCACCTTGAGTACGTTCTAGACTTCTTTTGGATGCGCATATATGGACCAAACGGTTGTGAGTTGCTCATGGTGATATTTATAATAAAAAACAAGGGGGGGGGAGTTCGAGACATCCACAGCGAGTTCCAAAGGTCTCCATCCTGTGACACCCGTGTAATTAAGCTGTGCTAATAGCAATTAATCTTTTTATTCACGATTTCTACCACGAGTCACAAAACTGCACAATTTTTGTGTAAAATTCTATTAGTACTAATTTTATGAGGCTGGAGTTTTTGAGAAATGTTATTATATTAAGAAGTTAAATCTGCGCAAACAGTAATTTGTTTTTACAGACCTGCGCTTTAAATCAAATTATTTATGTGTGGAAGCTGCATATAGTGAGTGCTCATTTGAGGTACCGAAAGCGTACGCAAAAAGATATACCAGAATAATAAAGTGAAATTTCTCGTGTTTAACAATCCTTGTGTGTAGAATAAAAATAATTGAATATTTCCCATTTGACGATTGATTTTTAGACCGCTTTCAACATAAAAAAGAACTTTATTTTAATGCAGAATTTCAACGACGTCTAACGTGCAAATTATGTAGCTTCCGTTTTCGGCAGGCGTCACCAGGCGCGACGACGTGAGATCATACGAATTCGCGACGTCATTCAGAACCTTAATGCTAACGAAAATAAATGCCACGCACTCTACAATTTATACTTTCATTGGAATATAAACGTTGGATTCGCTGACTGCAGTCATATAAATTGTTTAATTGGTGACGTCGTTCATTTGAATCAGTTCATGGTGAAGATGATACGCACAAAAAATTATATGCACATTGTAGCATGTGCATATCATTTTGTGTTCGAGTACGGCATGTAGCATGTTTGCTTTTCCCACTTCTGATTTGAAATTGTCAACAGATACTTCTACTAACACGTATTCTTTGAAATTGAAACAACTCGGACGTTCTTTCGAACGTTTAGTTGCTCCTTTTTTTATTTTTAGTTGCTCCACGATGTCTTTCTTGTATTGAGTAAAAAATAGTATCACCATATCTGTATGCCATAGTGTTCGTGACGCTCGAATTTAATATTTAAAAATAAATTGGGGATGAAGTTCTTACCGCGCTACGTGGCGCTTAAGAGTGGAGTCCTTCGTTATGCCTACGTCAGTATCTTAACCAGAAATGTGGATTAAGCCAATGATGGACAGCTGTCGCTTCGGTTGTGGACATTTTTAACTCCCTGCCTGTGGCAAAATCATAGTGGAAGTAAAAATGCATGTTATGCTATTAGGCGAACGTAATATATTAACGTAATATTTTTTTTATCATTTAAAATTAATATAATAACGTAAAGCGAGAGGAACGACCAGTAAACCGGGTTCGAAATTTTCGAGAGCCCGCGCCGGGAATCGAACCCGGGACCGCCGAACCAGTCAGTCACTAAAGTCAGGCTACGACGAGTCGTACAGAATTGAAGGTTATTACGTTCCCACTTACACAAATGTTCACACGATTAACGATGCATATAGTATTTTTCTTGCGGGATTAGAAAATAACTGAATAAGAAATATAAAAATTAAAAATCTAAACCTACATCTTTCACAAGTGGATTAATATTTACGTTTTCAATTTTCAAATGTGATATTTTCGAATTAATGATCGACGCAACAATGTTGCAGCATTATCCATTTACATTCTAGACGACAATTGCAATATTCATACATACATTTAATGTATGTATGCATACAGCGACTTCTGATACTCAACGTACGCCTGAACGTATCTCCAATTACCACGGATCACGTAATTATGTTCGCAAATTGGAACTATTAGATCAAATATTGAACAAATTTTAAAATTAAATTTTCGATAAAAATTTTGAATTGCATGTGAAAAAATACATTTTTGGGATATCTTTAGCTCAGTTGTGCCTTCGAAGGACCGAACGTACAATAGTGCTATATATTTATCATAGATCGAGCACACCACGTATCCACCAGCTGAATTGCTGAAATGTATTGATTTAATCGGTGAAGCAAAGTTAATCCAGACTAATAAACGCAGACTCATTTTACTGGATAATAAAGCATGTGAGCGGGAAATCCATCGCCCACACCCATAAAAATCCTCTTCTATGTTTTGATAGGATTAGAAATACTCGGTGAGTCAAACTACAAAGGCATAGCATTTGTTTTTTTATTTAAACATGTGTTATAACATATTTGCGAAAGCGAAATTTTTTGGGACGTTGCCCTAAAAAATCCACGAATGGAACTACGGTTAAGGTCGTTCCCTTGCCAGAGAACATCCAATTTCGGACTTTTTAATATATTTGTTAGTTGGTTGTTGGCTTACCACCTTTCTAGGTTCAAAGCCGGACCCCAGGGGGCGAACTTGCAATTTTGCCTAACCTAGGCTGCCTGCACTGGGTGTGCCAGGATCACCATGAGTTGGCGACTCTGGTGTTGAGCCGGTTGCCCCAGGCAGGGAATACCAGCTGATTCTCACGCACATGTACACACACATACAAGTAGGTATTTGTGTGCATGCAGTGACACAGTTCTTAATCGTTCGGGAATGTTCCCGAATGTTTGCTAGTCTTACGCATTTGCACATATACATTGGCACCATCCGATTCTTTTGCAACCATGGTTTTACCATGTAGTTTTTCCATCTTGGTTTGTTGTCATCGCATGTATAGCTGACTCCGGAAAATAAAATAATAGTTAACTGATTTAGATGATTAATGAATAAAAAATAGTAGCTCACATCTCATTTTTCTTTGGTGTTTAGCGCTCAGCACCGCAGTTAGGTCCAACAATTTTGGCGTTCTCTTGACCATCTCAGCTAACTTTGGAGAGCCACAATACATTGTGTGAGCACACTGCCCACAGTATTAAATAGGGTATGGGTTCTTCACTCCTCGATCTCCAAGGCTTAAACTGGTTGGTAAGGTTTTTGTTTTTGGCACTGAAGGAGCACCACCAAACTTTGCCAGGTTCTTTTTTACGTTCCCCGTGTTTTTTGGAGCTAAGTTTCTTTGTGTGCGTGCTTCCTGGACCGTCCATGACCTTCAGTGACTGTGTTTTTGCGTGTGTGACCATCATGGTAAATCAAGAAGTCCCACTGATTCAGAAGAATATGTGCCTTTGCTTACCAGCACAAACTGGAGTGCCTGGAAGGTCAAGATGGAGGTGCTCTTGGACAAAATGGGCCTCTGGAGCGTGACCACCCAACCCAAGTTGGAAGACACTGTCATCCCAGTGGATTGGGACCGACTAGCTGAACTCCAAGGCCAGGTTAGCCATGATACTCTGGATCTCATCCTCAGAACTCTGCCTGCTTCTTCGTCTGTCTGTCTCACCCTCGCCCAGCAGTAATTGGTGGACATCAGTGACAGCATCCAGAGGGAGTGGCTCTCTCGATGAACTCAGCAGCATGTCATGCCCGGAAGACAGTATCAGCAAAGTGTTCCATTCCTGGGATGACAGTGGATCTGAAATGAAAGAAGAGTCCCTCCTCAGTGGGGCCTCGGTGGTGAAAATACACTTTCCCCTCAAAACATCGAATTATAGCTGAATTGGGGATTGTGTGCATGTACTGATGACGTAATCTGATGATTATAATCAGATTTGAGAGACGGAAATGTGGACCCTGGACCTCAGAAAATAACTAAAAAGATGAGAAAAACTAACTCAATCTGATCTGAGCCTACTACACAGGGACGCTTTAATTATTTTGAACTATCATTGCCGTTCTTGCATGTTCTTCACTAAAATGTCCACGCCTGACTTAATTACAATATGCACAATCAGCCTTGGATAGACTATAATGCGCGGGACATTAAGGTACTGCATACTGCACTTCGAATGGTGTTTCAGGGTTTTCATTTATCAAAATAAATTATTTTTGAAATCGCAGACCTGAACGAGAGAAATTCAAACATTCCTAGATATAATACCATAGTCTCGTCTATATTTGTCTAGAGTGAAGCGCTATACTTTACAGGTGAAGGAACTCTTAACTAAACTTGTTTGAAACGCTTGCAGTCCTGCAAAGTCTCTTTCGAAATCCGAGGAAAACCGGCTCAACAGGGCGCTGGCTCGTTACAACAAAGAATACACAGAGAGTTGGGTTTTTCAAAATTCCTTTAAATTTCTAAATTATTAGACTTTGAGTATCTCTATTGTTTTAGGACACACCTACCACCTAAATTCAACGCGGTAGAAGGTCTAGAGAACAGTTGTACTATTCATTAACATTGAATATTTGTTAAGAAAGTCCACCAGCGTGTTCGCTCTAAACCGCCCCCCATCCCCCCCGGAGGCGACCCGGTAATTTTGCCTAGCCCAGCTATAGTATAATCTACCTAGGTGAGGATCTTTAACGTGTAAGAAATCCATCTGATGCTGCAGTATGGTATCTCCTCCTCTATACGGAATTTTATGTCGATGTGCCTCTTCAAAGGCAATGACAAGCAAGCAAAATCAATGAATGGCGACTGCTCGGTGTGGACCAGATCGAAGCACAGCGTCATTAGATATTGCGAGAATCAGCCATATTTTTCCTATGGATAGCTATTTTAGTGTCTTGGTTTAGTCCAATAATAATAATAATATCTATATGATATTGATGATTACCTATATGAGATGGCAAATAGCGACAAACAGTACCCGCCACTCCTTATGATGAATATAATTTTTTTGTTGTTCACACAGATGAGTCAATTGGCAAATGGTTGTTGACCAAAAGAAAGCGGTTCTAAAGTTTCTGTATGCAAAACTGGTTTAGCCCTCTACATTAATATCGGGTCAAAAACCCACAATGAATAATTACGTGGTAAAAGCGTTAGCGAACATTTTGAAAAACATGCGTGTCCATCATCATCGTCATACTCAGAAACCGGCTTTTGGTGTTTGTACTCTGTAATACTACTCTCAAGTCATCGTTCGATTTGTCGGGGGGAGGGGGTTGGACCCTCCTGTTTCTTTTTAGGAACACGCTGCTTCTGGCAATGGCTTTATCGCATCTGGCGTTTCAGTGATTTTTCTGTAATTTCTCAACAATTTCTTACGCTTCAACTCGTCCTAGCCCAGTCGGTATTGCTACTGGCTGTGGCTCGGCGGTCCCGGGTTCGGTTCCCGGCGCGGGCTCTCGAAAGTTTCGATCCCGGGGTACTGGAGGTGCCCCTCGCATAGTGCCTGAGCACCACGAGGGGTACAAAACGCCTGTAGTGCGGTGGACTACAGTTGATTAAAAATAAAAATAAAAATAAAAAATGCTTTAAAAAAAAAGTTATGGGACGTTCAAGCAAGCTCAAAATGATATAATGGATGATTGATTGTTGTAGCTTATAGTAAGAACGAAACGGGACTGGGATGGAACGCCCTCGTTACATTTTTTGAGGAACTGGAACGATTCTGAGGCATTCCATTTTTAAAACCGTTACTTTCTTAACTCCTAATTTACAATAGTGCAATTGAAAGGGAAACATAATGTCCTTGCCAATGTGTTGACTGCCCGTTACTTGCTTGCTCAGAAATGGATCAATGGCAACAACACCCAGTATAACGTACAGGGTGTTAAGAGATTGTGATTTTAAAGCACGCACATCACGTGTTCTACGCAAACTGTTTATTAATGGATTTAGCGTAGTTACCAGTTACAAAACCGAAGTGAGATCGATTGACGATACGCTGCGTGGCAACATCCGCATAACAAACAGCAGCAACTACATTTTAGAAATGCAATAATGTTTTTTAAAGGATGTCTTCTTGAGAACCGAGCCAAAACGTGAAAAATGACCTGTATTTATTTTCCAGGTTTCACGCATATATGTGACAACATAAAAAAATGTATTACGAATCCAGCAAATATTCAAGCAAATACTTAGTTGCCGCCTTAACCGCCACGTATTTATTTACCAATATAATAAAAAGAACGTCTGAATTATTTTCAATAAAAATGGAGGTTGTGCCCGAGACAGGTCGGAAGAAAAAAGAGGAACAAGAGTTGGCAATAACTCTTAAAACTAAAAATATTAAGCTGTATAGCGTCAGTTCCCACGGTTTTCTAGTATAATTTTTTCCTTTTAAATAATAATTTACTATTATTATATTAGAAGAGATATCGCCAACTCTTGATCGTCTTTCTTCGTCCGGCCAGTCAAGGGCACAACCCACATTTTTATTGTATTCATTTACGGTGACGCGTTGCAAGATAAGATGGAGATTTTTGAGTTGAGTTTTCTTTCTTAGAGGTTTTCAAAATAGTAGAAACGGTGGCTTAGGAGGATAAACAGTTGGAAAATATACCTCACATATAACCAGTCAATATATGCAATTAGATTTTCATGCGGACAAAATGAGATCGCCGTTCGGGTCTCTGTGTTTCTATTGGCCGCGGACCAATCTCAATCAGAGAATCCACACACATTCGAGAGACATAACTTCCTTCGGAAAGTAAAACCGTAAGAGCCATACCTGAACGATTTCAGGTACAATTAAAGATCCTTAATAATTACCTAAACTAGCTACCCTGTCTAGGCAAAATTACCAGGTCGATACCTGGGGGGGAGGAATAAGGGTGGAAACGCTGGTGGACTCACCATTTAACAAATAGCTCAATTCAGTATCTTTATGCATAGAACAAATCTGTGCTGTCATTTTTCCATATTAAAACAGTATTGAATTGTGCAGATAGTAAATATAGAATGTAAATGTTTTAATATTACTTGTAATGTGATAAAAATACACTCAACTTGTAAAACATTTCCAACGCAATTGTCAACATCTCAAAAAACACATCGTATACACGTTAATATTAATTAGCACGATCATACAGCTTTTTTATGACTCGATAAAATTTCTTCTTCGGAATAAAGTTTAATTGATGTGATACAGATATTTAAATGACCTAAATTGATTGAACATGATGACCCTTCAATTTAATTGGGAACAACAAATAATAGACAGGTGCCACATCAGGCGAATAAGGAGGGTGATCAAGCACTGTCACTATTTTTTACAAAATAACTTCATAATGATACGCTCATTGTGAGAAAGGGCATTGTAGTGCAAGAGGAACCAATCGCCAGATGCAGTCCGACCGCACTCGTCGATTTTTTTATTTTTTTCTACATTATTAGAGAGGTGACGGTTATGAATATTTGTAGTTTTACATCTTTGCAATGTTTGTCTCATTTCGACATTTTGGAAGGTGCCCGATCCTGGAGCCGTCCTCAATGTCCTCGCGTCCTTCACAAAACCGTGCATGTCATCAGAAAACTCGAGGGCGTGAGAGTGCAAGTAACCTGCCTTAGCCATCTCAAATGATCAGGAGCACTTTTCCCGACCTTAAAACAATACTTAATTGCATTTCGTTGTTCACTCTTCAAATCCATTACAGAACCTTTTGAATTTTGGCATACCCTCTTTCATGGCCTGAAATCTGAAAACTTGCTTTGCGTAAGGAAAGGAAAAGAAAATTGCAGCGGTGTCCACTTGATGATGTACCTGGTAAAACGCTCGTTCACGATTTAGTATATCACTCAATGATATAGTTTCCTTAGTCACTTGATAATGGCCTGACGGTCGAAAGCTTGTGTGTGTTTTATTCTCTGTAACTTACTGATTAAAAGTGTCTTACTATCGGACATCATTCGACTATTTTTCTGATTCAATTTAGAAATTGTAGTTCGTTTTTCTTCTGGCAATGATGTTGTAAAATCAGTATTGCAACTTTGTAGGCACACTGTGCCCATTTACAATTAATTGCTCATCAGATAAAACATTATATTTTCAGTTTCCGTCAACAGGTTTTTAGTAGACGTAACACCCATTTTCTTACGGCAAAACACAGTGGAAGTTGGCTTGATTTGTTCCAGAAATCGCGCCCGAGGATGTTTCTATCAGTGACAATTTGACAGTACGAAAGAGGCATTTAAAGAAGCAACCGAAATGGGCTACCTCCTCGCTAATCCAAAAAAGAAATAATAATAAACTGGAAGAACCTTGGCTAAGGTCGTTCGCCTCTGCTAAATCCCAAGAGGTGTATCCCTACGAGAGGAAAAAGAAGCAAAAAGTATCGAGCCACCATCTCTTTTTTTTGTCCACGTTTGTATAATAAGAAGTATTATGCGTCTACGTCCTGGTTCGAGAACAACCACTCTGCCCTTCTGACACACATATGTACGCATAACTGCATTTTAATTTAATAGCCCCGTGCAAGCCTCAATACTGCAGACGCAGTCAATTGATCTAATCGTTGACACCAAAATCATTTCAAGTACACGCATTTCGCCGATAACAATACAAACACCAAATTTAGGGTCAATGACGATAAGCAACGATTTTGATAATGATTCATCAATACATCAATAAGTCGGGGCTTGCGAATGAGTTCTATCCGGAGATTACGTTAGTAATTCGAATTTGTTCGTAAGTCCAGGAAAAGGAGAAAGAATGTGTTGATTGTGAAATAATAAGTGATAATAATAGTGATAATATAAGTTATGATAATAATAGTAATAATAAAAATTGTTCGCATCTTTGACAGTTCTCAGTTTCAATGTTTGTTTGTCGGGGACTTACTGTATACATGATGCAGGGTGTTAACTAATTTCTGCATTTAGTTTCCACGTTATTAGTGAATTATGTGGAGACACAAGTGCGTATTCTATTTATTTTAATTAAGCAAGTCAGTTAATTCCAATCAATTAAAATATAACGGCGAATGCCGCCACACCTAATTGCATGCATGCGACAACATTAGAAAACACAGCAATCTTGCATAAATGTTATTTAACAGGAACACACGATTCATAAATCAGTACATAATGAAGAGGGATCAGTAAAATTCATAGGAATTTCTTTTTTCGAGCACATTAAAATGCGCGAAAGGTTCTGTGAGATAGTTTTGTTATAGGTGGCGCTGCAATCGGATTGAATTATGCAGCACCGATGACATTAAGCTACCTGCTTGGTTGCTTTGCTGGCCAACATAGATATGCTTAATAAAATGAGTATTATTTAACAATTAAGTAGCAAACAAGTCTCCCAACCCGGACTAAAACGAACCAATAGTATCAGTAGACCGAAAGAGGCATTTATAGTACAAGCATTTGCATATAAATATAAATTAGATATACATTTACAGTATACAGTAGTCTCAAAAGGTGCACTTCTAGCAGTACATCATCAAACCATCAAAATATTTGGAAACTTGTTTGAGCACAATGCCACACGCGTGAATCGAAAAAAAAACATGGTTAGCAAGTGTTGTCTTCATTGTTTCAAACTCATAACATTCAGAGTCCGAGTCGTTGTCCTCGCATGCAACCGTCCTTGAAACTCCAGTTTTCTATATAATACTAATAACACGGCCGCGGTCAGTCACAGAACAGCACCTGCCCTGGTGAAGAGGGTGTTGCTGTCCATTTGAACCAGAAGCATCTCGTAGCATCTGTTTTGAATCACACTTTGATTCAAAGATGGAAAAAAGTCAAGATGGCGCAGAGAGGACACACATGGGCACACACGGACAAAGAATTTTTGTTTAAGGAATGTTTCGAAGATTAATGTCTTGAAGGAAACACTCTTTCTCATACCTTGTCTTGTGTATATAGTAAACCAATATTTGGTAAGACCAAGTATAATAATTTGCGCATCATTTTTGATAGGTTTCTCATATACACGTCTGGATCACATTAAAAGGACTAAAATAACATTACAATTAGGATTTCAACAGATTCACAATTACCCTTTCAGCGCAATACTATTTTTATTTCTAAACTTTTTGGAATCTTTGATATTATAGCAGCAAGACTGATAAAATGTCAAAGTCATTTTAATTGTTCTCTGTATAAAAAAGTTGATTTCAGAGCAGATTAGAAAATTTCTGGACGCATTTTAGCATTTTAGAGTCGGTTTTTGAATACCTCAATGGACGAGCGTTTATTTCGGGAAACACATTTTTGTTAGGAGTTTGCCAGTCTGATCTATCTTTATCATTTTTTCAAGAATGTATTGTCAGAAAATATAAGTTTTGAAAATGATTCTAATACTATTCTTTAATATTTTTAGAATTGTTTCAACTGATGTTTTGGAAACAAATTTCTAAATTTGACTGTTGGATTGTATTATTTTGATTTAAATTTTTCTATTTCCTAACTTGTCTGTTTTTTCGGTCTCCCATGCGAATTCGTGGCGACGCCGATTCGCCGGGTTTCTCAATCTCGCTTGGTGGGTCGCGGTCTAGACTTGAGCGACTTGAGTCCCATGCTGCGCAAGATCTTCGGATGGACGTAGGCCCGATAGAAGTACCAGGTGAAGAGCACAGCGTACGAAGCGTACATGACGAAGGCCGCCTGCAGGTTACGTTGGGATACATGACACGGCACCCCGGCTGTCTTGGATCGCTGCACGTAGAAGTTAAGGAAGATACCAAACACCATCTGGCTGAGCTGGAGCGCCGTGATGGCCATGCTCACCGACCGCGGTATCCGAATCGAGGCCGAGCGCAGCGTGTAGTAGGAGTACATTATGGAGTGGATGAAGAGGTTGATCCAGCCGAACCAACGTCCAGTTGAAGCGCTGTTGGAGAACGAGTACCAGGTGTAGATGAGGACGGTGGAGTGGTGGTAGTAGTGCAGGAAGATGAGCGGCTGCTTCCGGAGGATCACGAACACGGTGTCGCCCAACTCGATAACCTTGGACAGGGTGAACAGGAAGGACCAGAAGGCGCTGACCCGGCTCAGTGAGAAGTGGTCAGGATTGCAGACGGTGGTGTGAAAGCCGTGCTCGCGCAGCAGGAAGTAGAGTTCGGGAAAGGTCCGTACCGTGGCGCAGATGCTCAGCACGGCCAGCGACAGGTTCCACAGGAAGAGGGGACCGCGTAGTTGAAACTTGGGCCGGGACGCCATGTAGGAACGGCCGGCGAAGATGAGCGAGACGTAGGCCAGCACGTAGAGAAAACTGTGACGCCAGTGGTCGGCCATCCAGGCCAGAGAATCCCGGTAGACGAACTCATCCTCGAACTTGAACACGTGAGTGTAGTTGAGATGGGGGATCTCGGTCAGCGACAACTCCATGTTTGTTGGTTCCGGCGCAGGTCTCCCTCTCGTGAGGTGGTGGAAGGTAGGTTCGGATATACTGATAGCTAGGCCAGGAAAACGCGGAACACCGCGATCCGCTTCCCTGCGATATCTGAGCGGTTGTAATCACGTCGCACACACAACCGTACACGCACGCACAGCGGGTCAATGAAACGGAACGGTCGACTTGGTTACTACTTTTTTTTTTTTTAAATCACGAAAGTAGGCAGAAGCGCTACCGTTTTACTTGATGCGCTCTTGGCTTAAGGTAACAGTTCTGGCGATGCGTGGACGAAGTGTTTGGTTGCGCGCGTGGAGATATTTTTTCTCTTATCGGTTTTTATTTTCGTCTGCCGATAAATGATGATTCGGTCTGGTTCGTGTTATATATATATAATAAATCGTAGTGCGCACGCGCCGTCGTCGTGGTGATGCGCGCGGTTTCCCCTGATTTCTGTGATTAATAGCAGTGAACGTTTATGCAGATTAGGTCTATGTGTTGTGCACGCCGTGGCCTCTCTCTTTCTATATATATATATATATATCTTTCCAGCTAGGATGCGAGCGAGCTCATTGTAATTGTAATTCGAGGTGGTTCGTCAAAAGCCACCTCGAATCAACATCGAAATGCGTCGTCATGGTACTTGTGCAATTGTTCTATTATGTCGATCTTGGCTGTATCTAACATGTTATTTCCTCCAAAGACCCGACCAATGCATGTTGAGTGGTTCTTTTTTGTCTTCTCAAAAAATTCTCCTTTCTTTATGAACGCTCCTTGGAGTCCTAGGAACCACCATCCTATAAATGTTTATAACATTCAATGTCGACATTTTGTTTCAATTTAGACGTTTAATCAAATTAAATAAAATCGGAAGTATTTCTGGTCGCATATTTGTTCGAAATATAAACAACTCTATATGGCACACGCGTGAGGAAATAATATTGTCTGATCACGCTGTGTGGAATCCAGACTTAGGTGGTCGCAATTGTCATTCGGTCGTGCAAAAATGGTCTTGTTGCGACACACGAATCCTTTGAGACAGAATGTCCCAACGTAGTCTTCAATAAAGTCATTCTAGTTGGGGTCGCGTTGAGTTTTCCCTCGCTCCTACTCGACAGTTTGTGGTGGGCGCCACAGCGGTGGTATTAAACGAAATGCCAACGCCAATCCTAATTCGAATAACTTCGAAACGTATCAAAGAGTAAAAATAAGTGAATTGTACTCTGCAGATAAGAAGAAAAAGAGGAATCCGGTGTCATACAAAGGCATGTTACGTCATCACTATTCAAGTTCTTATATTTTATCACGACCATTTGTCACATGAGATGTACAGTTTGGAACAATACGGTATATGAATCGAGTGATGGCTATTATGGTACAGTTTGTGTCTATAAGCTCGTATGCGCTCACACGTATTGTACTATATCAATTTCGAACTGCATATAAGCTCCGTTGTCATCCATTCATCATAAATTATGTTTTTAACGTCAATATGTAAGGCGCCCTCTAACGACAATTTTCTATTTAGGGTCAAGCTATCAACATTTGTAAAGATTTTTTATTGTACTCGCACTCGATCGCCTGAAATGAAATACTTGCCAACACTAATTCTTCTGCGGGGATCGATTACCTTAAAATCCTTATTTACTTTATTAATATAATTTTACTGCTTAATTGGACGATCCTCGCATGCAATCACTACGATATAATTGAAGACGGGCAGTTTGAATTTGACAAAGAGCTATAAAGCATAGATGTGCAACCACTCGTACAAGAGATGCTCATAAGTAGTAAAATACATCATGAAGAATGCAAGCCATTCGTGGCGTCGTTTCACCCTAAATCCTTCCTAAAAACAGTGATGATTTCATAGCGAAACTAACGGTGCCACAAGCTATGGCACAGTATACTTGGTTGTTGTTAACAGTTAACAGCAACTGATGAAACCAGCGTTCCTGTGGGCGAATCTGGACAAAATATGGGTGCACTAACGGTAACGGATCTCATTGATAACGAGTGGACCTCTTGAATGTTATTTTTGCACGAAACTACCTGCCTGAAAGCATAATGAGATTGGCTTATTTTTTACGTTTACGTTTTATACAGTTAATCATTACCCAATCACCGGCCATTTCAGTTACAATTAGTGCACGCGTAAATTTTTCAGCAGCCTTTTTTCAAGATTTAATGACGAAATGATTTTGCCAGATATTGGTACTGTATGTGTCCGCCGAGATGCACTGGCGCCCTCCATGGAAAGCGATTTTACCTTCAAACTTCGTTCAGGTGTGGAAAAGGCACGAAGAAGCGAAACAAAACAGAATGGGGCGCACCATTTGTCAGATACCAAGAAATTCCCCCAAGGATTTTACAGGTCACGGTCAACATTTGGCTTCAGCATGTGGAGACCTCGAAAGTAGGTAAAGTGGATATTCGAACAAAACCAGTATGTTAAGGTAAATCTGCAAAGGAGAGGAGGAGGAGGAGACGAGGGAAAGAAGTGGTGATGAGGAGGAGCGCATGCGGCGCTCGCTTTTACGCTTTGGAATCGTTTTCCTGTGACCCTCCATAGGTATTTGGAGAATCTTGTAATCGCCAGTGGGCAATAAAATTAAGTTACCTCCTCAGACCCTGTTTAGGCGGAGCAAAATTTCCAAACTCGGATGGAAGACATTGAAAAAGGATTTAAAAAATATATACATGTCTTTATATAATTCTTTCTTTTGCCAAATTTTTTATATAGTGAGGACTAATATATATTTATATGGAAAAATGGTCTCGATTTTGACCACCCGAAAATGACTATTTTCTACACCTTAATTACATTTGGTACATTAATTCAACATGAAACATTTGTGCAATCCATATGCATGCACCGTTAGAACTAGCCAACTTTCTAGTTTAATAATACGTGAAATTTAAAAAATAATAATTTGGTTAAAATTAGTTTAAATTATGGGTTAGTTAAAATATGGGCCCAGTCGGTATTGCGACTGACTGTGGCTCGGCGGTCCCGGGTTCGATTCCCGGCCGGGCTCTCGATAATTTCGATCCCGGGGGTACTGGACGTGCCCCTAACATAGTGCCTAAGCACCATAAGGGAACAGGTCGCCTGTAGCGCGGTTGAGGGGATAGGGGGGGGGATGTATACCGTACCAAAGACCAGATAAGAAACATCAAATTTGTTTGACCATCTTATAATTTTTTTGCATACCCGTTGGTTCGTCTTAAAATACTAATTCGAAGATGGATGCTCCTTGGCATTTGACTTCTTTCATATTTGCCGGGGTTATGAAGTTTACAAGTTAACGCATGTACTTACTTTTTATCATTTTGCTCCCGAAACTAATCTCAGAAAGAGAGAGAAGTTCATTTTCGCATTATCGTTACAGGTGTACAGGGGGCCCTAAAAAACGTTTCGCTACACATTTGACCATAAAATTGCAAATCTTGAATTTGTTCTAATAAGGAGTAGTACACGCCGATGTATTCAAAACGAGATAGGGATGAACGGAATGCTGGACGCAAACCCAAAAAGGCGATAAGAGTTGGCGAAACCCTTCTAATACTCCCCCCCTATTTACGTTCATCCCTATCTCGTTTTGAATTTGTTCCATTAAAATTTGGCACACATGTTGGTCATTCCTTTCTTTGTGAATTGGGCCTCGCGCACGTGCAACTCCGTGACATAATTCGAATTCCTCAAATTGAAAATGGCGTTGAATGAAGAAGAACGAAACGCGATTGCTTTTTTATATTTTACTGATTTTAGTGCGAAAAGAAACGTATTGAAAAAGTTTCCTGATGAAGACTGGTCTCTGGGAGATTGTCGAAATGGGACTTCTGCGATAAATTAATATAACTTTGCGCATGTGTTTCTGCCAAATAAGAAAACTTAGAGCACACTTTGAAATAGGCATTGCATTTGTAGACGTCTAAACAACATATGTTACATATTTTATTATTATTATAAATTAAATATTTACAATTTTCTGAACAAATTTCTTTTAATAATAAGCGACTTTTATTTCTAGTGAAACGCTTTTTTTAGTGAAACCCTTTTTTTAGGCCACCCTGTAGAACAGCTGTTACGTTGTCGTTGACGTTGTCACGCCCAACATATTTATTTAAATAATTCCCTTCTGAATTAACTTTCAAAACATTTTATTTGATTTCTAACCGCAATTTCAGCGTAATGGAATATTAGAGGTTCCACATCACATTAGACAAAACCAAAAAGGACGAAAAGCCAGAAACCAAAAATATTGTCGCATTGTTCAAAATTCAACAATTCGAGCACATTTGTTAATACACAATATTTACTAGTACATAAATGGCTCAGAAAATAGCTTATAGTCATCAAGTTGCTCCTTTGGTTGTAGCGTGGGGTCGGCCGAGGATGTGCCCCGTCATGAAGGAAGAATTGCGTAGACAGGCGTCACAATTGGCCTATATCCTTTGCGCGATTCTCAATAGTTTCGCAGCGCCGTCCAATGAAAAACGTTTCCTTTCAGACAAAACAAATCGACAGTCATAAGATTATACATTGTAAACTGCTCCAATGACACCTTGAAGATTCTGAATCAGTCGTGGAGCGAGTTATGGTGGCGGGTGCAATTGCAGTTTTTGATTCGTTGATCAAATTTTTGAATTTGATTTAGTTGGTTGAGTTTGAATCTTCAGTAAATGTATCAGTTATGTTAGTGTCGCACAGTCGCACCAGTCGGCAAAACTTTTCAAAAAGTTTCCGAAACAGAAATATTTGGCAATTATTGAGGTTACACACTAAAATGATTAAAATATTAAATTATAGGAATTGCAGGTGGTACAATTTTTTGACTCGGCAACAAAAGATGAGTTAAACAGGATGTTTAATCACTCTTCCAATGAATTTATGATTAATTATTTTCAACCAATAATCAAAACATAAAAGTAGACTTGGTGGTAGAATCTGAGGTGAATTGACAGTGGTGACTGCATCGTGTTCGAAAAAATACGTGTTTATGGAAAACATTAAGCTGTTTCACAACTTTTTATGTTTTTGATTATTGGTTGTAAATAAGTAATCATAAATTCATTGGAAGAGTATTGGTTGTAAATAAGTAATCATAAATTCATTGGAAGAGTGATTAAACATCCTGTTTAACACATCTTTGTTGCCGAGACAAATAATTGTACGTCCTGCAATTCCTATAATTTAGTATTGAACTACCATCGGCTTCTCCCTTCGCGTTTTGATTAAAATATTATTAAAAATTGAAATGTAAACTCCTTTTTTTGCAAAGATTTTGGCAAAAACGTCAAAATGATAAAATACAACCACA